>JARKIC010002868.1:0-44179 GCA_029378375.1 Mycena olivaceomarginata | reverse complement strand
CGCAGTCAAACATCAGCTACTCCGTGATGGCCTTTGAATGGGCGGAACCGAGAGAGCGGTTAAGTTCGCGGATCTCCTGGGATGATCAGGATATCATCGATCAATGCGATTTTCAAGTGAAAATCAGGACACGGGCGGGTTTTAGTCCAGGTTCAACACATAGATGCTTCGAAACGATTATTTTTGGGAGATGCTTCGGCCTCATCTGAGCCTGCGCCGCCCTTGATTATGGCAAGGATGATATTTTCCATCCGTGTACGTGTATTTCTTGTGAGCAATCTGTTCCAAGATCAAACCCTCCACAGATGAGAGATCACCGATCTTCGGGCCCTTGAGGAAGAAAGCCTGTGATAGGCGAATCCAGGTACTGGATTTTTCATTCAAATCGACAGGGGGTGTGACACGTGACCCGATTTACCAGCTAGACATTTCGACAGCAGCCGAATTTTCGCCTAACCGCCAAAACCCCGACATTCTCACGAAAATTTTCGCCTTTTTGCGGTTTTTAGGCAGTTTTGAAGCCTGCGTGACAGCTTGGAGGTTCAACAGAGGCTCGGCTGATGCTTGACTGCGACAAAAATCCGTCCACGACAGGGGTGAGTGATGCATGACTGTTGATTTAAATGAAAAAACCCCAGTATGAAGGTCCCTGGTTCACGGGCTACAAGGCGAGGAACCGACTCAACCATCGGAGGTTCACTGAGATTTCTTTCAACACTGCAATCATGCTGAGTCGGCTTGGGTAATACTGGGAGGCTGCTTGAAGCAATTTATTCACGAGCCGCAACAATCCACCGTCACCAGTCCCTTGAGCATATCGTGGGGCGTCTCCCGGGACTGTGTGCAGGATCCCTTGGATAAGGACAGCCAAGTTTGAAATGCCCCGAATTGGGAGGCGGGATGCCGTAGATCACCGCGCCCGTTGGTGGGGCGGCCCATACTGCACCACCATAGAAATGGTGTAATCCAGGACCAGGAAGGCAAAGAGGAAACCGAAACTACAGTCAATTCTTTTGGTAAGGCCGAAAATGTCCCTGATAAGTATCCTCCGTCCCAGCCACAGTATAACCGCTACTGAGACTGGGGTTTCAGTTGCAATTCTGTGCCAACTGAAACTGGAAGTATGAGGCGCTCTCCTGATACCTTCCAATTCAGAGCAGCTGCCAGATCACCTGGGCCTGTGCAGGCTGCCCCGGACTGCCGACTGATACACTCCCTGATACCTTTGGTATCAGCTACGGAAATACCACATCATCTCAGTGAGGCAAAAACTAACCCTGAAATGATTAGTTTATGGAGGGCATTTTGTTACTTAAACCTCAGATCTCAGGAGCATTTCCGGTGACTCTGAACAACACAATTTCCAGAGTGAGTTGAGCTTGAGTTGAGCGATGTGGTGCGAAAAGCAAGTGTTATCACGTGCCAATCACGTCTTCTCTCATGACGTCAAGCATAGCAAATAATTACCGGTCGAGATTTTTTTTTTTTCGAGTTCGAACGAGTCCTAGCACCCTGATTTATATCAATTAATAATCTTCGCTCCTTGCCCTCTCACCAACCCCGTATTTACAGTACTTTATTTGTGTGGAATCATGTCTGTTTGCGATCGCGCAATCATGCCAGATTGTATCCCTTTTCGATAATCTACTCTACATTGAAGTACGTCTATCGCTTCATCATAGTATCCATGCCATGCTACGGTTTATTTACGCCCCAAACCCAAACACGACCTATGTCGAGAACAAAGACTGGTTCGCCATCGTCTGCGTGAAGAACTGGTACGCCGCCTGCCCGTACGCGAGGCCCGTGTTCTACAGACACAACAAACACACATAAGCTCTCCGCAAAAACAATACTGAACGTAAAACGCACCTTGTACGCCGGAACTTCGTGCCCAGCCTCCGCGATGCGCACGTATGAGACGTTCCCTGCGGTCTTGAAGAGGCCCGCCGAGTGGCCGGCGACGGTGTACGTCTGCAGCGCCGCCTTGTTGAACTCGGCGCTCGAGGCGGTCTTCATCACAGCCAGCTATAACACCAAGAGAGTTAGCGGACGAAAGGGAGAGGAAGTTGGAATGAGAAAGGGTAAGGGGAAGGGGAAGAAGAGAGAGAGACGCACCATGTCCTCGACACCCTGGTAGTTCACGATGAAGTCCTACGTCGCCCGCTAAGCACCAACCACATTCAACCAGAAGGGGCAAGAAGAGAAGAGGACGTACCGCATCACCGTTGTAGATGAGCACACGGATCCCCGCGTCGATGACGCTCTCAAGCGCGGGGAGCGCGCTGCGCATCCAGTCGCCTGAAAAATCAAAGTCAGTATTATGACCTAGCGCCGAACGAGGAAAGGAAAGGTAGGAGGGAGTGTAGATGGGAAAGGCGGGGAATACTGTGTTAGAAAGAAAGAAGGGTCACCCACCCGTCTCCGCAAAGTTGTTATACACATCGTCGTTCGTCATCTGCCAGGTAACCTCTGCGCCGATCTTGGACGCGACGGAGGCGAGGTAGGAGGTGATGTCCGGGGGTAGGCGTCGTCTTCGTCGGCGAGGACGTAGTAGATCTGCGTGGGGCAGAAATAAATCAGCAATTGCAGGAAATGAGATATGGGAACGAGACGCACGTCGTGGTCCCCAACGAGCGGCGAGAGGATGTTGTTATTGCAGTAGTTCTGCGCAGCGGAGCACACAGAGTTGGAGCCACCATTGCCGCACTTGGTGATCTGCGTCCAATGTCGTGTCAATGGATGCGCCCCCTACGTGAATCGCGAGTGAACACGTACCTGCGCCTTGCATCCGGTCGACGAGCTCCACGACGTGTTCGCCTTGCTGATGACGGAGGTGGAGACGAGGCGCTCGTACGGGTTCGCGTTCGCGTACGAGATGTACCCGGGGTATTGCGAGAGCGGGTCCTGGGTACACCCAAGTTAGTGCTCAAATCTTCGGAGGAGAATGATCAGGACGCACGGTCAACCCGTTCCCGATTCCGAGCGTCTTGAGGTTGAGGGTCAGACCAGTCGCCGTGCCCGCTGCGATGGCGGCGTTCTGGGAGAGAAAGTACGAGGCGAAGTTGGGGCCGTAGTGGCCGCCATATCTGCATTGCTTGCTTAGCCTCTTGACGACATACAGGTAGAAAATGGAGACGCACGACTCCGTCCAAATTGCCAAATCATTCGCCGCAAGGTGCGCAAAGCGCGAATCCGCGAGGAAGATCTGCAAGAACTTCCACACATCCGTCGCAGCCTCCTCGCTCGTCCCGACGCTCTCCGTCCCGTGCGAGAAGCCCACGCCGACGGGCTGGTCGATGAACAGCACGTTCGCCCTCGTTGTTCCACGAGTACGGGTTGAGCGTCACGGTGCGGCTGTCGTTCGCGATGCGGCAGGGCCCGAGCTCTTGCAGGAGGCCAATCATGCTGGAGCTGCCGGGCCCACCGTTGAACCAGAGGGTGAGCGGTGCGGTAGAGGCATTGCTGCGCGCGTCGAAGTACCAGAACCTGCGGCAGTATGAGTGTAACACAATACTAAGGGGAGGAGAGAAGGTTAGGCAACGCACCAGACGCTCTCCTTTGAGGTGAGGTCACCGTACCCCGACGCCTGGTAGACGTTCTTCGTCGTCTCTGCGCGATGGCGAAAATATATAAATGAGCCTCCGCGCGCCTTCAACTGAATGGCTATGGCAGCAGTGCGCACCACAGATGCCCGAGTTCTCCGTCGCGCGCAGTTTGCCTGGCGTCGTGGCAAACGACTGGAGCAACTCGGCCTTGACGGTCTTGTTCCCCACACCGCCAATAATGCCGCTGCGGATGGGGACCTGTCCGGGGCTCTTGAGCCCGAGGACGGCGGACGGCACGGAGGCCAGGAGGGCCCAGGGGAAAAGCATAGTGAATAATCGTAAGTGGGGCCGCGGGGACGAGCGCCTGTGTTATATATGGCCGTTGGAGGTACTATTCTATTCTTACACCGGGAACATCCAAGTTGCGGGGGGAGATCGCTGGAGATCGGTGTGGTGTTGGACTAGGGGCCATGCGGAGGGAGGCGGGGAGGGGGTTAAATATAGCCATGTACAGCCAAGCCACCATACGGCAAAAACGCGATATCAGGTAAAGCGCGTGAACGAGTTGACGACGGTCAATGGTGTTGTTTGGCGGCGAATTGTCACGTGTTTTGGGTTGCGCATGAGAGATATCGGTTAATTCGGTGATGTTGGCGTTGCTTCGAAGCTATGACTCTAGTATGAGGACCCATGTGTGGCTTGCCAGCGTGAAGTAGCTCAAGAAGGTTCAATTTCCCAGAACCGAGGCATTAGAAGCAAAGTCGAATCAAGGCTCCCAGGATTCAACTTCGGAGTTTGAGTAACGAAATGAGAACGCAGGCCCAATTCTCGTATCCCCAACCAGAATTGTGAACCGTTCATGTTGAGATGTCGAGACAATCAGAACAGAAGCTGCCAACTTGCATCCGAGACTATCCGAGATCATAGACGGATTTAGGTTTGAGCAAACGATCATCAATCATCTCCAAGTTCACTGTTCACTCACCGCAAAGTTTAGACGCCCGTCAGAAACCACGTCGGACTCTATAATCCAGACGAGGCAGTTGTCATCTAACCACAGGAGGAAGGTCGCCCCAATGAGATCAATATGGTTGAATAGACGGAGGGTCGGAGGCAACGCACCTCAGGTGAAGATGTAGGTTTATTTTAGATCTATTGCCAAGTATTTCCGGCCGAACCATTCCGTTGAGCATCCCGCTGAATAGTCCATGCCGAAGCAGTACAGATACCCGAAAACAGATAACCGAATTTGGCGACGGACAGGCCCGAGCAGATCCGGGAGGGTTGGGTGGACGACCGCAGGGTAAAATGCGGTTCAGAAACGAAAGAAATATCGAGAAGAAACACGTCCTGTAAGAGACGTGAAATAGGAAGCCAGACTCCCGATGAGAACAGGGCGAGGCACGATAAGGAGCCCACCAGAGGTGAAAGAAAGCAGGATAATTACATAGTGGAAGACGGAGGGTGGGCGCGGGATTTAGGCCAAGACAAGGACCCTCTGAGATGGGGCATTCTGGATATCCAACAAGTAGTAAACTGATTGGTCCAATTGTGGGACCTGGGACCGTGTGTCAGTATATATATCCTCCTACTCCTCCAGGTGCATGATGGTGGAGGACAAAAAGATTGATGGTCACTGATTTGACAGTGCTATCATCCCGCCTTGATGCGGACTCCCTCCTTACTTTCTCCACTCATCCCTTGCTACGAGAATGCGGGATCAATATAAATTCCATCTAACAAAGTTTTTAGACACAACAACAAGCGAGGCACGAGCTCAATTTTGTTGAAGTATCTGCCTAGGGGAGACTAGGGCGCTGAGGGCGATAGAGACAGGTGGTGTATTTGATCGCATGACGGACGCGCTCCCCAAAACTCTCAACTGGAATAACATAATAGTTGCAGGCGGTATCGTCCTCGCTGCTCTGCTCTATGTCCCTGACGCGGGTGAAGAATGGGGGCATCCGATCTCGAGTTCACCTCTACGGTCTTGTTCCGGGGAAAGCTAATGCGCGAAGATTCCCTTGCGAAGAAATCAAATCGCGCTCGAATTTGAGGACCGTCCTGATGAACTTTGATTTTGAGATCTGCGCCATGTGCTGGGTGGGCACCGAATTTTGGACAAAAGTTTCCCTTGTTGCCGTTCACCATGAATCTTTCAAGGACATTACCTCTCACAACACAGAGCAACCCAAGAGCAAAGGTATGTGGCGCCTTCCCCCGACGTTTCTGGATCATCTGAATCTTGTTCTCAGGGTCTCCAAGACGAATGGCATTCAACCGTTCAACAACCAGCCTCTGCAAGCCTTTTCAATTCGAACTTCAACTCCACGGATCATTGACGGCTGAATCACGGCAGGAATATGTTAGAATATGTTGATCAAGAACGCGGCGCTTGCAATTGGGCAGTGCTTGGCTGTGCACTGCGCCTGCGGTGCGCTCCCATCTCACTTCTGCTCTTCGACATGAACCAGCCCCCTGCCTACCTAGACATGGTGCCTGTGGAGATCTGGACGGCATGTTGGGTGCTTTGTACCACGCGCCAATTACGCCGAATCTCCTTGGTCTGCCACTTGTTTCGGTCAATCTCCATTCCATTGCTCCTCCAGCATCAAACTTTCGATATTGCGGTACTGGTTACGGGGATCGGCCCGAATAACTGGATAGACCGTGTCTGCCACCTGTACCGGACAGCAGTTCGACTGGACAAACTATCAACAAGTCCCTTCATTCCTTTGGTCCGGTCCTGGGCGGTTACTTTCAGACCCACCACCTGGATCAGTGGCCGCTCCGAGATCATGCACATTGGGCTCTTTGATGCAACCCATGAAAGAGTTTACCGGACCTTTTACACGACGCTCAATCTTTACTGAAACCTCGAGGCCCTGCAAATCAACGGGCCGTCGAACATCGATGCTGATATGTGGGAAATCTTACTGTCTCTCCCGAAGCTGGAGGACCTGCATCTTCGCAATTGCGAGCTTGGCACCGGAAATGTTGGAAGTGGCGCGACAGCTGAACAGATTCGGTCTCCGACGATATTACGGAGCATCGACCTGGACCACAGTTCCCTCCTCCTCAATGGATTTTCAGGGAGGAGGCTCGAACACCTTACTCACCTAGTCATTCGGTATGGGCGACGTCGAGCCATTTTTTCGGTTTATCGAACAGTGTCCCCGACTCGAATCCCTCACCGTCATAATCTTGTTCGGAACGCTCCCCCCTCGACAATCACCTCCTTCCCCGCCCCGCTCCACTTCTCTCCGCCATCTGCGTAGTCTTACGGGACCAGCCACTTTCGTCCGGGTATTGGCGCCGAATAGACCGATAAGCCGGGCGGTAATTGGCACCGAAACGCCCCAAGGGAGACTCATCATAGACGAGCTCATATTAACCTGCGGCGATCTCTCGCGCAGCTCCGTTCCGATCCATTCCCTCGCTCTACCCCGCACCTCCCCGACCATCAATCGCGAGTTCCTAAACCACATCATGCATATGTTCCCTCACACGCGGGAACTATCCCTCGACATCGAAAATTCCAACCGGGTGACCGTGGCCTCTCGCATCCGCTGCGGCCGGGGCCTGGGACGGGGCCTGGGACGCCCCCATCGACGGCCGGATTCTGAGGTCGACACGCGGCTGCCAAAGCTCTGCGACGCCGAGGCATTTGACAGTCTCCCCGCAGATGAGCACTCCAACGACGAGGCAGACGATCATCCTCCCATCCTCGTCTCGGAGGGATTCAGCTATACTACAAGTCTCGAGGACTCCGGGACATACAGCCTCGAGGTCCGCATATATATGTTTCGAATCCACACTTGATCAACGTCCTTCACATTGCAATCGCATAGGTCATTCTGGAGTGGATCGCCTGCGACTCGTTTTCCCTGCCACTCGACCTTGAGATCCTTCGTCTCCAGGCGTACGTGCGTGACCCCGAGTTAGAACTGTCCAAACAACATCGGGCGCTCGCCTTGCTCAGCGCACGATGGCCCCGCCTGCGCGAGATGCAGCTTGGGTTGCCGAAGTGCACCTGGAGACGGACGGGTACGCTGTGGAAATCGGACGACAAGTCGCCCGTCCGGATCGTTGCTCACACTGATGGGGCAGGACCCACATCCTTTCCCTCGAAGACGAAGGAAATGGTCCCTTCTCGCCTTGGATGAAATATGAGACGAATTTGCATGATGTTCGAGCAGTGGCCACGGACGGAAGGTATTTCGCAGTTGGTATGGAATGGAAGATGTTTTCGCCGTAGCGTTCAAATAAACCTCTCCAGGTTCCTGCTGATGAACCTTTTGTTTTGTTAATTACCATGGATGTGGTGCATTCTTGTTTCGATTTCCCTTCATGTTCTCTTCGGAGATCAATCCGCCGGCACACTGCGGTTCATTCGTTCGTTCATTCCGATGTAACTGCCTGAGTGTTTCGGCTTCCCCGTTTGTGGACAATCGCCTGTGAAACTCATTCCAAGATTGGAAGCCCAGATATTGCTTTCACGCTTTCGGCAGGTACTTAGATCGCAACTTGGGCTGATCGGGATGTCGTGTGGGTGAGTTTACGACCATCTACCCCGACGTTGACTAATGGGTCATGCAGATCAACATCCGTCGCAAATCTCATCGCATACGAGCATGGTACTCAGTGCTGAATCCTGATCCAAGCCTGTTGATGTAACTCATTCCCAGACGACTGTTCCCGCGGGATGACCGGCGATTCAGCTCTTTGCTGCATCGCCGAACGAGGGCATTCGCATCGCGGTGAGCTTGCTTTCTCTTCTCTGTGATGCCCCGAGCCATGATCAATCGGCACGCTTCTCACATCTGATATTCTGAGAGTCTTCATGTTCCTATGTGATCTTGGGCAGGGACCTGCCCTTCTCGCACACGGCCTCCAGACTGCTGATTCACACGAGGTTGCACACCAAGACCAATCTGAGTGAGAAGGGATAGTTATTCGTGCCATTTCTGCGGCAACCAGGGATTCTGGTCTTAGAAAGCACAAATACGTGGGATTCGAAGCTCAGACAGAGTGAGGTCTAATATAACCGTATTCTGAACGGACACTTGCTCACTGGGAATGAGGCATAATCGGAGACAGGAAGTCATGAACCTCATCATATAGTGCCAATCTGCTGGAAATCGGTTGGGAAAGGAAAGTGTAATCTTAGCTACGGGTTACATCTGGATTCCATTTACACGCCACCAACTGGCAAGTGACCTCTATATCCGACGCTTACATCGTGGCTGCGCTTCTCTACCAGTCGTTGGAATTCAGAGCCAGAAAGTCCAGATTAGTAGGGAACCCGTTGCAAACGCGTAGGGAATTACAACAGTGTCTACAAGCTTTTATAGTACCACAGAAATATAATTAATCAGTTACGAACATAGCCAGAAGACTTCGTTGCCAGGTGCATTTGTTGCTGTTCCTGTTTACGCCGCAGCTACATTCAACGAGGCAGTTCGCGCACATAGCACTCGACCCCAGAATATTACCGCCGACACAAGTACCCAGATCGTCCCCGCCTCTCACGAATCGCTATCCACCCCCCAACCACCATGTCCGCCACAAAAGATCGTGTCGCGGGGATTGGAATGTGGACGGCGCCGTCGAATCTTTCAAAAGAGACTCTGGAGACCGAAATCATGTCCCTCGTAGACTCCTTGCTGGCCTTGCCAGTTGCCCAGAACTATCTCAAATTCGAGATCGTGTGTGAATTTCCTTTTCATTGTTGTCCTCCGCGATTCATTTGCATGGTACAGATATCCCAGCGAGAGCTAGTAAACCCACATATCCAAGCGCTCGGACTCACCGAGGCACCGCCTAGCGTGTGGGTAGTGGCCGAGTGTGCGGTATGTCATTCATGATTCCAAATTACCTCGATGTTCAATGTTCGCCAAAACAGACCGAAGCCCATTTTGCAGAGGTGCGCATTGTTCTTTTTTTTTTTTGTGCATTACTCATCGCATCATAGCTCCTCGCGGATGCGGAATTTGCGAGGCTCATACGGGAGAAACACAAGACTCTCTATGAAGACCACCTCACTGTCAATGCGTTCTTCGTGGATGTACAGACCAAGATCGACCGGCCAACTACAAGACACCGAGCGCGTGTGGTGGCCGCCTATCAGCGCCCGCAACATCTTAGCCGGGCTGAATATCACACGAAGATGGACGTATTACTGGATGAAATGACTGCGCACCCGATCATCCAAAAGAGCGCTCAGAAATATTCACTGGTGCGTGGGACTGACTGATTGCGGAATAAATCGATCATCATTTGTCTAGTGGCTTCCGAACGACACCTTGGACGGTAGGCTGCGGGATCTGGGGTTTCCTGCAGTGGAGCCTATGGCTGTGGTTTGGGCGGAGACTGAGGTACCGAACATATTTTTTTCAATTCAGCCCATGACTCACCTATTTGAAAATTGGTGCAGAATGACGAGCGCATGGTCGAGGTTCTGCGAACTTGAAAGATTCAGAGTGCCATTCTGATTCCATGGTCTTCAGATATTGACGCACCCCGAGATCAAAGACTACTTCGCAGGCGCCGCTCGCGATCTTCATGTTCACATCGGAAGCTCGGTTTTCCCTGCAAATGTTATGACGAAGATTGACAGGCAGGAATAACGGCCAATATGATTCAACCATGCCAACCCTGGTACATTCGAGCCCGTATGCTACATATTCGCTGTAGTTGATTCGATTAGTCGCCTTCGTAAAATTTCGTTATGAACAAAGGACATATGAACAAAGGAAATACATTGTGAAGCTACGATCAAGTCGCGACCCACACCCCAGTCGGTGCACAGCTAAGTAGACATATCCGTCCAAGTGCTGGGGTTCTTCTCAGCCAATCTCCGAGGGAAAGTGAGAGCATTCGAACAGCAGTACCAGGTTTCGGACGAGCTAGGGAAGGCAGCCAGAATCGGGAGAAATTGGAAGAGAGGTAAATCGCGGGACTGTGGGAGGTATATCAGATAATCATTTCATGCCCCGGGAGCATCCGAATATGACAGAGTTACCTGCTCGGGCTGTTTCCCCAGAAATCCCACCTTCCCGCGGAATTTGACGCCGGCTGAATATTTACAAACCTGCCTAATCTCACTTCGAGCGAGTCTCTTCGATGTCCATAAATCTATCTGATTCATTCATGGATCCCAGTCCGAATATATGCGTGTGTCGCTGGATTTCTCGTACCCCGCGCTCACCGTGGTGATTTAGGAACGACGATATCAACTCCCGAACATACAATGCTCAGTTTACGTCACCGGGTCAATTCGAAAGTTTGAAATATCGAGCTGGCCTTCAAGATGACTGAAACCCAGGACTGAAATTATGGGATTCACCTTCCATGTAGGTTGACCCGGATCCAGCTTTGATATAGATTCAACTGAATGCTAATTCGATATTTTGACTGACGGTATCAACGTCGGATGAACATATAGTTGGGAATCTTGGGTATATGCAGCTAACAGGCAGCCATTTGCCTCCAGACAGAGGGACCTGTGAGATATTGCCAAATATTAGACTGTCTGACATCAATATCAACTAAGTTTCAACCGACATCTCGGGTCGCCCGAAATCTGAAACCGAAACTAGTGAAATCAGCTTCAATGTCAGTGGACACTGGAAGTGGATATCAAAGCTTTAATCCTTAGAATGGGCTTGGAATTCAGTGCAATGCAATCTAGTTCGATACCTTAGCTTTCGAGTAATGTCTCGGAGTCACCCAATATTAGGCAATCGCCGGTGTGACTTCTGAGTGCTAAAATGTTATCTGCGTGACCATTAACCTCCTTCGCCTCCTGGGATGGCAATAGATGGAAGAAGATGGGAATGTCGGAGTGCGAGAGTGTGAAACAGGCCGAGAGTGGTTTGGGAACAAATTAGATTTGGGCCCAAAAGTTCCAAACAACCCACTTATTACCCAAATACAACCCAAGTCTTTCCGAAATAAGCAGTGACGCCTACGGAAAGAAGACAGGGATCGGAGATAGGCCAATCAGCGAGTGCAAGAGCCGAGATTCAGACAAGTGATAGTCCCTTTACAGGTCCTAACAAGGTTGAAGGGAAGGTATGTGTTTCCCTTAGGAAGATGAACCTTCACTACAAGATATCAACAGGAATTGGCCTGAGCGATGATTGAGCAGTGGAAATAAGATGTTTAAAAGCTTCGCAGCTTATGAGACAGCAAGTATTGAGAGTGGTGGTGGTGGCGATGTCCAACAATGTACAGGAGACCTCAGAGAGGTCAATGATAAAACAATTCCAAACAATAGAAGCCCCGATAGCTTATTTCCCAGATGGCGATGACAATAGACAATGACGATAAATGATTCAATTCCCAGACACTAGATAGCCTCAATCACATCCAAGATGTTTCCAATACCCTATTCCTTATTCCAACTTAGGTTTCCCAATGTTAAAGTCCAATGACGATACACACTGCGCCAACCCCAGAAATAGCCCAATCACCTACTAATACACGGGTGATTCTGTACCCTACTTGAGACAATGTCCTGACTACTTATACAAACCCCAAAATCATATGCAAGTCCATGAACGAAATAGAAATTAGTAAAATTGCCCGAGTTCCCCTTCCATAGCTGTTTATCCGTCAGAAGGACTCCTGTGAGCGTATTGCCATTGGCCAGCATACAGGAAGGACTGATGTCCAACAGTGCAGCGTTGGTCATCCTAGGGGTTTGAACCCTCAGTCTCTTGGGTGACTGATACCGAGCCGTTTGTCCTATTTCCCATTGTTCCCGGTCCTCTTCTGCTGTCGCTGACCATCAGGTAATGTTCCCCTAGCCTCCAGCTCCTCGTAGATACCCATAGTGAGAATCGTCCTAGAAAGGGTTCTTATTTCCCCAACTCTGTTTGCTCGGAATAAGAACAATCCTATCAGATTGTCTTAGCCGACCTTCGCTTATCCCAGAACTTCATTGGAATGTACATCCCCGGGACCTTGATGTCTATCACATGGATTGGTGCAGAAATAAGACTATTCCTGCATGCCCTTGTCATCAGTACATCCGACCTATTCCATCATGTGGGAAGAAGACCAGAAATAGTCTCTTAAGAGGTTTGTGGGCTACACATTCCTCTACAGTTTTCAAGGCGAGCACTGCTGATCTGCAGGGTAGTTCTCTACCCCTTGTACCTGTTACTCTGTGATCACAACTGTAATCAGACTATTCCTGAAACACGCAAAATGTGCGGTGTTTAGGTATAGTCGGATTCCAGACAGTTCACTAGATGGGTCAGAGTCAAGCTATTAGGGAAAGGGAGTTGCGAAGAGCTGGAGGATCAGAAGAGACGAAGAGAGGATGAGCCATATGTGCGTTGGTTTTTGTGTTTGTGTTTGGGTTGAATGCCAACTGCCAGAGGCAGAGTCAGTGCACACAGGGGAGAGAGGGAACAAGGACATGGCCATCGCCGGTGGAATACGGTGCCGTGGCATGAATGAGGGTGCTGAGAAATTGAGCGCATGAGGGGAGGTTAGATACAGAGTGAGCAGTAGAGAGGATGGGGGATAGGGAGGACGAGATTGAGGAATGAATGGCAGTGCAGTAGCGCGGAGAGGGAATGTGAGAGTGTTTCGCAGAGGTTTTTCATCCATCCCAAAGACTACATGCAGTGGGTGCACTGCTGGTGCGGTAACAAATGCGGAAGGATCAAGGTGGATGTGTTTAAAAGAGGATTGGCAGTTGAGTGCAAGTTCAAACATTTGCTTGAATGCAAAGCACAAGGCCGCATCGGCGATGGCGTTGGATTTAGAAGACAGCCATGTTGCCATAAACGTGAAATTTACACGGCATGTGAATGCTAAAAAATTGTGGAGGAGGCATAAAGTGGGAGGGGAGCGGATGGAGAAGGAAGTTAGCGTGTTGAAAACCGCCTCATTATCGACGTGGAAGACGACATACGTTGAAACGGTGCACTAGGGTGCAGCCGTGAAATCTAATGGATTGACTAGTGAGAAAAGCGAACTAGTCACTCTACTCAAACCAACCAAAACCAAAACAAATCACTAATCCTAATCCTAATACTCGTGTGTGTGTGTGTTCGGGGAGGTAGGGTACGTATCACCCGTCAAAAGGGTGTGCAAGGTTGGAATAAGGCTTTGTTTCAATAGCAACTATGCGGTTTAAGCACAGTTATGCTAGGGTAGCAGGGACTTCACGCCAACAGGATATCAAGACTCAAGTTAAACTTTAGACTGTTCAAGTCTTCAGTTTCTTTGTGAGCGGCAGAACCTAACACTACTGGCAGCTAGCCAAGGAGCAGAAGGTAGGGCAGACTATCAACAGACAGATGCTACTTCAATATCAACCAACGCTGCACGAACGGCGGCGGTATCAACGAAACGGGGCTGTTACACAGAAGGTGGGGGCTGGGCTAGGGCACGGACAGTTACACTGAAGGCGGCGGTTTCACTTCTTATTCAACAACAAGTCTTTAGTCCTGGAGGCCTAAAGTGCTGCTACAGGAGACTGGTTGGTATAGGTTGAGTGGGGCTCTTATATCAATGCAATTGGTAGTCTTTTCGATGTCCCGTATCTCTTAGTCTTTTCTGTGCTTCTGCAAGTCTATCTGATTTCTTTCACAAATCTAGAGTCTACTATATTGCCCGTATATCTAGGGGATAGTTTACTGGCTAATACAGAGTACACAGCTGGCTTTTATACATTTCAGAGAGAAGTAAAGGAGATAGACGGAATGAGTAGGAACAATAAAGGGTGGGAGCCCGAGTAGTGAATGGCCAATGGCATAGAAGACATTCTCAACCATGGGTATTATGACCTGCTACTGGGGCTAGTCCACATGTATTTCTCTAGCACGCCATAAGGCGTGCTTAGTTGTCTTGGTTTCCATCTTTCTGACTGAGCAAGTCTGTCATTGCTGACTAGTCAAGTCAGTCTTAGTCAAGTTCTATTCAATTTCTCTATCAGTCCACACTTCACAGGCTCAGTGGAACACATAGTAAATATCAAGCAGATTGACAAGTATAGCGCGGCGCTATACTGGCGGACCAGTATAGTGACTAGTAAAGCATAGCGCGGCGCTATTCTATAGTGTCGATCCTCATCAATCATATCAGTAAATCCTTGATGCGAGGCCCGCATCTTTCTAACGGTCAGATCTGCCCGAGTAACCACAGTGATGATTAACTCGGTAACAAGTCTTCATCCTAATCTAATCAGTTGGCCTTATACACAAAATGGCGCGGTGCTATATCCCTGCCGGCCCTAATGTGGTTGTATCAATCCTGACTTCATATATCTTGTTTTAATAGTCATCAGACTATTCAGAGGCCGTTGAGATGGCAAGTCAATAATTCTGAGTAGTTCCCTGATGTTTCACCTCCAGCGCATAAGATAATGGCTTACTGCCACCATCTATAGCTCAGTGTAGAATATCATAGTCAAGACGTAACAGCCTTTGGGCTGCCTTGTCAGTCTACTCAATCCTTCATAGTTGGTTTGTTACACTGACTTTCAGCCATCAATAGTGTAGCCTACCACCCCGAGGGAGGGTGTACACTCATAATCTAATGCCTCACTTCTTCCCGCTAATAGGTTCAAAATGAAATAAAACTGGTGTTTTCATGCATGTTTTGGTACACGCCCTATCAACGTGCCAGTGAACTCATCCTCCCAACAGAGGATGGTGTAAATGACGGCGAGCATCTCCTTGACCTGAATATGCTCGTGGCAAATGCGACAGGGACATTTGGCAGCGAGCCAATTGCAGCCATAATGGCCACCGAGGCTTTTGAGATCCCTCGCATCAGTGTAAACATGAATTGTGACATGGGATGGGGAGAAAAAGTGGATGCTGTTCCACTTGGAAGCGAAACGGAGCCACCAGGTGATGTCCTGGTGTGTGGGCTTGGGGATGTGGTGTCGAGTGAAGGTGGATTTGAACTCGATGGAAAGTCGTAGAGACTTTGAAGAAAAGCACGGGAGGTGGGAACGACCTACAAGGCAAACTGCAGAAAACCGGTGAGTTCTTGGGGTTTGTGGAGTCCACAATGCATGCACTGTGACCATGAAGTGACTAACTCAAGGAGGTAAGTGAGCTTCTTGGTTGGGAGGCAGACCCCCATTTCAATGGAGTTGAGATCGAAGCCCAGGAAGTCAAGCTGGGTAGCCGGGCTGACAACCTTGAGTGGCTGTAAGCGAAGACCGAGTTGCTTCCCGAGTGCCAGTGGCCATTCGAGGGCTTTTTTGACAATGTCAGGGGAGATGTGGGGAGTGAAAATTTTGAAAAAAAATCATTGAGGTAATGGCGGGTGTGGGCAGGGAGATGGTGTTGCAGGATCCAGTGCAGAGCTTCTCTTGTTCTCCCATGTGAGTCCCAGCAGATGCCGGTTGGTGTGGTGGACAGGAATGTGATGGAATGCGGACTTGAGATCAAGTTTGACCATGAGGGAACCGGGCCCTGAGGAGACGAGGTCGGAGATGACACGGTCCACCATTTCATAATTAATGGATGCCTCGGAATCAGGGATAGTGTCATTGACGGAACGACCTCTTGGCCACGAGAGGTGGTGAATGCGGCAGATTTTTGTGGAACACTTCCGTGTCACCGTGCCGAGGAGTCAGCAGCAGAAGTTCTCGAATGGGGGAGATAAAAATGGGCTGACGGTGCAACCGTTGGAAACCTGAGCCAAAATTTTGGCTGCCAGAGCAGCTGTTGTCATGGGGGAATCAAACACAGAGCTGAGGTTTATGCAAGACTGGGACATGGGCTTGTCATCTGTAAAACAAAGCACTGTATTCAGACCCCTCCGCAGCACAGGGTGCGCCAGAGGCATCACGTCTGAGCGCGGCCGATCTGAGGGCATACATAGTCCACCATGGTCTGCCTCCATTTCCAAGTCCACAGCTGGTCCTCGAGATACTATTGAAGGGGTTGCAAAGTACCTTTGCAAAAAATTGATCTATTGTTCACAATTTTGAGTCAAATGCCTTGAGATAAAGATGATATGTTTATATGTCCTAGATGAGCCTTCCTATGTGGTTTCTGGAGTTGAAGACGTGGATGGGAGTCCCAAGGAAAATTGAGAGTCAATTTTTGATGGAATCCATCAGAAATGATGGTCTGCCAATTTGGCGGGCCATCATTTTTGCAAAGGTGGTATTTTGAGGTTTTTGACTCGGCAACCTCATGGCTTCCTCTACAGACCACCAATATGCCTGAAAATATTCAAGTGAGGGATTCATATATATAGCTCCATAGATCCCAAAATTTGCAGAAATCTGAGGTGAGACGCTCACACAAAATGCCTATCAAAAATATTTTGCAAAGGTACCTCTTCGATAGTTAGTATACTCACCATAGACAGGTCCTATACGTCCTGCCAGCCGAGTGACATCACAGGACTGTCACATCATGGGCCGATCTCGCCAATAAAGCCAATGTGGAAGGGTAGAATTCCCGGCTGGTAGATTCTTTGGATGGGTTGGTAGTCTGTGTAGAGGTGGAACAAATGTGAGGGAAAAAAATAGGGACCTGGTCCCGGGCCATAGAGTGCGAAAACACAATAAAAACAGAGTAAGAAAGTGCGAAAAAGCCATGTGAAGAATGTGGTGTCGTAAGGTGTGATTCGAGGGGTTTGGGTGGCTAAACAGCCCACTGGCAGTGTTCCAAAGAGGAGAGGGGCGAGGAGCTCTGTGCTGCCTCTGGGTGCTTGCCTTACACTGGCTGCTGGTGTTGTAGTACAAGGCAGAAAGGTGGTGATGTGGCACTATTTATGGTACAAATGATGATCAGACTAATAATAAAAATAGAACATAGGTAAAGCCGAAACCAGCGTGTGGATGGGTTTCCACACGCCGGCCATACGACCCCTCCACACTGAGGCTTCATTTCTCATAGTTGCTAGATCGAGCCTCTGGGCAGTTGGTGGCAGTGGATAAGTACCTGTCCAAAAGAAAGAAAAAATCTTAGCCCCAATCCCAGCAAATCAAGCAGCGAGGGGAAGAGGGAGAGCATGTGCGAGTGGCAGCACTGATGCAATAACAACACCATTACGCCAGGGATGACAGTCAAAAAGTCCTCATCAAAGCTAATCATTGAGAATACTGTACTATTTCATTGAATTCGTTGTCATGTGTCACACCCACATTTTTTTTATTGAGGCAATAATTTTTTCCCAATTTGTCGGATTTCTTTTGGATTTTAATTGTACCAAAAATTCCAAATCAAACGCGAATTGATCGAAATAGTACAGTATTCCCAGGTGCTAAACAACACATAACATGCCAAGGCCAGGGCGCAAAGCAGGAGAGGTCCAGCAAAGGTAGGCAGGGTGTGCCGAGATCAGTCGGAGGTGGGAGGCAAAGTGTGGTGGAGCCTGCCGACCCCGCCTCGACTCATGGCGGTATAGTGTGACGTAGGTCTGCCTCTGTCATCACGGCAGACCGTGTCGTGACACCTCGGCTCAGCGTGACTCATGGCGGTGCAGCTCGGCAAGCTGCACCAATCATTGGTCTGAATAGTGAAGGTTTTCACTGTGGCAAATAATCCACGGTGAATAATGTGAATTATTGCAGCTACAAATTCACGGTCTGGGTAGTCACGAAGATGATATGCCCATGCATCCTCGTTTAGTGACATAGCCAAGTTGACCCGGGTGTCGGTGTTCGGACGGCATTGTGGAGGGGGAAGTGGCGGGAAGAGCGCGGCGTGCGGGAGCGACAATGACAGGAGTGATGCTGGCAGCTCAAATGGAGAAAGGGGAAGCTGTGTGCACGGAACCTTCAGCGATGGGTGTGCGGCGACTGTGGATGTCTCAATGCTTACAGAGAGCGGAGGAAGAGTGTGATCCAGGGGAAACAAGCGGAGCAGGAGCCACGGGCTCGAGGCACGGAATTTGTGTAGCGGTGTGTGTGTCAATGGAAGGGCCATGTGTGATGGCAGTTGTGCAAGGGGTAGCTTTGGGAGCTGGTGCGGTGGATATGGGTAGAGAAGCAAAAGATTGGGATGGAGTGGTTTGCCTATATCTGCCGTGGCAGCAGACTGGGAGCCGTTGATAAGCCAGTAAATGGGCCATGGTTAGATACACATCATTTTGCGTGTTTCTGATCAGACTTATTGCTGTAACTGTTGTTTCTATATAACAGTACTGGTTCCTGGTAGCTGTTGGGCGAACCACAGAGAAACGGGTGGATGCTCTAAGGCATTAGAACATCCATTGGCAAGTCTCACCCTGAAAACTGTAGGGGAATGTGCAGCCAATTAACAAGTCAAGGAACTTCGTTTGACTTGTTTCCAACATCCACTTAAACAACGGAAACGGGTCAAGGGAATGGGAGTTGGGCAATGTATTGTGTTGTTTTGAGACGTCTAGAGGTCGTGTTAGGTCACGAGTGAGAGTCGGGTACTGGGGTAGCCAGTTTCTATCAAATGCGGATACACCGAAACAGGTTATCGGCTATTTGAAGGTCCGGATCACAACTCCAGAAACGTTCACAGGCTCTTTTCCAAGAACCCTTTTTGGGAAGTTCCTCAGAAATGGGTATCTCCTGAAAGCTACAAAGGAGTACTATCAAGTTCTGCATTGGAAACAGAGGGGAGAGTTGAGCAGAAGGCAGAAACATGTCGAGCAAGTGCAGTGCTGATCTATCAGTGATCTGTGCACCCTCTGAGTAATCCAGGGGTGTTGCTGACAGGTTTCTGCTATGTAATTGTCAAGGGAACATGGTGTGCTCGCTCTTGGGAACCAATGGGAGGCGATTCTCGGAAGAACAACCGACGAAAACACGGTTAAAGGGTCGGATAAACAGACAATTGACTCACTGGGATTATGTTTTGGGTTTGTAAGTGTGGTCTTGGCATCTGTATAAGTATCTGGAGGTGTTTCGACGATGGACACAGGATCCCCCCACCGCTAGCAGCCGTTTCTGTCTACGCTTGGGCACAATCTGACCAGTATCCACCTGCCAGGGTGTGATCTGGGCAGTATTGTTGTTCCACCATGCAGTAAGCTTGCACCTGGGTGTGGATCTGTGTCTCTCAATCGAGCGCACTCTTATAGAGTAGCATTGTATTGAGATCTTCTTTGTTTCTGAATCATATATCGTTCTGGAAACGCACTTGGGCCTTGGCCTGGAATTGTTAGACTCTGTTGACTGTGTTGGATTCGGTTGGACTCTCTTGGATTCGGTTAAAGGGACTGGGAAACTTTGAGTCTATCCGACTATAAACTTTGAGTCTACTTGACTATAAACTTGTTTGCTTTGAGTCTACGTGACTATAACTTGTGTGGAAGCGGGGTTCAGAAAGTACCGGTTTGGGAAAGCTCTGGAAACGCATCTGAGTGCGGGGTCTGGAAAGTACCTTCAGGGGAAAGCTCTGGAAACGTATCTGGTGCGGGGTCTGGAAAGTACCTTCGGGGAAAGCTCTGGAAACGTATCTGTATGCGGGGTCTAGAAAGTACCTTCAGGGGAAAGCTCTGGAAACGTAGCTGAGTGTGGGGTCTGGAAAGTACCTTCGGGGAAAACTCTGGAAACGCAATTGCATTGAGAAACATGCAATCACCTGAGTCCACTGGACTATAAACTAGCTAGTTGGGCCTTCATAACGTCCTCTACCTACCTGCTGAGAAGCCTTGTATCTAAACCTTGCCTGGAAACTCTGTTTCCACGTGTCTTGAAACGTGTATTACTCGCACTTTGCTCCAATCTCAGTTTCTGAGATCTGAAACCTCCTCCTACAACCTTTACAAGGCCCTGTACTAGGGGCTGTAACTCGTTGGGATCTTGGAAATGTGTATCTAAGATCGCTTGGATGGTTCATCGGCTGTTTCTGGCAGTCATAGCACTGTTTCTACACCGTGTAACCAACAAGTGGTTGATTAGTTCATGTTTCTAACGTAGGTCCTGAGCACACAAATCACCGTTGCGAGTGGAATGTTGCTGGGGTCCGAAGGAAGGCTTGGACAAGATAGTAGTGGAGTTGACGAGGGACTACTCATCCTGCCGAAATCCTACATGGGGTCGACACATCGGAACAACAACTCAAGTGGTTGAGCTGCTGACGTGCACGGGTGATGGTGTTGAGCACGTGGGTGGCACTGCCAGCTCGTATCGAAAGCAGAAGGTGGCGGATGTGTGGCCGTTGAGAGGCAACAGGTACTATGGATGCCCGGGGACGATGAGGAGCGATATGGATACACATAAGTGCCCAGAAGGGATATGTCGGGCCCAGACCACGCAGAATAATTGCTGGAAGCCTCCATTTTGCGGATACGACACACCCAAACGGTTCCCAGCTTGGAGCCAGCCGAGTGTTCCAGCTAGACCGATAAAAATTGATGTCCTGGGGATGACCGAGATGCCAGCTGGATTCCAGCTGGCAAAATCACTGGAAAATAATGCTGGAATCCTGCAAGGTACGACCTGGAATCCAGCCGACCAGTTTAGGTGGTAGACAGATAGGTCCCGC
Source organism: Mycena olivaceomarginata (assembly GCA_029378375.1). Classification (NCBI taxonomy): domain Eukaryota; kingdom Fungi; phylum Basidiomycota; class Agaricomycetes; order Agaricales; family Mycenaceae; genus Mycena; species Mycena olivaceomarginata. The sequence goes on along the minus strand of JARKIC010002868.1, from coordinate 23,172 downwards.
AATTACTGAAATAATAACACAGTTCTCAGCTAAGATAGTGATTTTTTGGAATGCTTTGAGGTAGGGAGACATAATTGTGAAAAACTTGTGCTAAAAAATTTTAGGTACCCGATGCAACATGTCTGCTGGCACGGTGAATTGTGATTGTGCACAACACCAGTCATTGGAACTCCACTGATCTCTCAGATTGGATCACCAAGTTTAAGAATCTGACTCTTGTGATGGCCACACTGGCATCTCTCTTTCTTCCTTCTCTCATGTTTGCTGGTGCAATGGACGCTATCTCTTCTAAGCATTTGGAATTACTGCCTGCATGCTTTGACCGCCCGAGACAAATTCACAGCAACTCAAGCCTTCTCAAGATTTTTGCAAGATTGTATTCCCATCTCGCAATTTTGCAATGCCACTTAGCCCTTCGCCACATGCCACCTCCCAATATCCCCGATTCTCATGGTTCTGGCTCAAGTGCTCACTGGTGTCAAGTCTCTCAAGTCTTATGCGGGCCTCTTCAGTGCTTTTAATCAAGATGCCACTCATCTCAAGTGCATTTCATACACGATCTCTGCCAGTGCAATGTCATCTGCCACAGAAGCCCTCCCTTCCGATCTCAAATACTATGTTCCCCCCATTTGGTGTTTCTGCTCCCCACAATGCCACTTCCTCCCTGTGTTGCTCTCGTGCAATGCCACCCGCTGTCAAATCATTTTATAGTTGGTGTCATCGGCTGTTGGTTTCTCTTGGTAAGCATTTGTTTTGTCTCCTGAGTAGGCGGCCTGTTGTACTTGTTGTATTACCTACTATGTTTATATATGTGATTTCTCAATCATCCGAAAATGTGATTGATACATGGATAGTTGGATGCACCAGTGCACAATAATCACTGAGAAATGGAAATGTGAATACCTGTACACTAGATCCTCCTTCCAGCTGGAACCAGGGGGGAAGCTGGATCCAGCTGTAATCCATTTAACGGAAACTCTGGAGTCCAGGCGATAGCTATGTAACCTCAACCTGGGAAATTCATGTGATCTTGACATTGCCGTCAGGTGGCTTCCACATGGGTTTCATGTTGGTGTGGACTAATGTTGCCATGACTCGGAAAGTCGACTTCTGAACCGAGTCAACTTGACCAAGTCAACTTAGTCACTTGAAGTCGACTCGGTTGATAAAAATTTCCAAAATGCTCAAAAACACCTCTAGACCTCTAAAAACCCGAATGGTGAAAGTTGATTTTTTTTGCCTGTCACAGAATGTCACAGATCTGTTATGGTGTCACGGAGGTCACAGAATTTTCGATGTCCCCAATCGCTTCCCCGGGCAAAAAGAGACAACCTACATTGGACCCGACTTGAGTCACTCAAGTCGACTTAATTCGGCTCAAATCGACTCTGCAAGTCAACTTGGAGTCGGTTTTGTCCAAGTCGCCGCAACATTAGTGTGGACGATTGAAAAATAAGTTGTGATAGTTGAGAACCGCCTCCCAGGCGTAGTCAGCAGCTAACATCTGGAGTTGGGTGAGTTATGAGAAGATATATGCAGGCAATGTGTGTGCTCCGGGGTTGTGGGCCAACAGAATACCTAAGTAGTTGTGCAATGGGATAATGACGCTGTCGAGCATAACATATTCGCGGAATTTTGAGGTGGATGGTTCGAAGCAGGATGTGAAACCGTTGAAGATGTATGTCGGTTACACGTCTTGTACGTGCGGATCGAGGAGGTAGATGTCGTGAGCGTGGAGGGTATGATTCAGGATGGCGCTGAGAATGGACCGCTGAATCTCGGGGAATAGATGCGACGCAAAGGTCAGTGGCACCAGGGGAACAAGGCCGCGGCCCATGCTTTACGGAGTTCGACGGTAACAACTGCCCAACTCGGACACAGTGAGAAGGTAAAATTACAAGATTGTCAGCCACAACTAACTCGACTCCCAACCTCTCAGGTCCTCGAGCTCGGTGTCACCCTCCCAGACACATGCCCCCGGATCGCTCATAGCGACTACCTCCGGATGAGCAAGCCGGTACTCCATCGCAAGACGTCTATACTCCGGGAATCCTTGGTAGCGCCCCAACTGCTGGTCAGCACAGGTCAGGCTACCACCACGAGCTGAGAGGGAGGTTTGTGGTTTGATCAGCAAAAGAGGGCAGTACTCACCGATGATGATCGCATCTTGGTTTTTGAAAATGGAAAGGAGGTTCTCTTCATACGCACTCAACTGGCCATGCGGGACCATCCGTCCATCTCTGCGCACATTTTCCTTGCAATCCCTCGGAGCATCGCCGTCGCCCTTTCAGCCGCCATTGTTGGCGCAACGGTCATGACTGCTGCTCCCGTGAGCCCTGCCTCACCCACGCTTGCCTCCATGCGTGGCTCTGGTGCCGCTGCCGTCATGGTTGTCGCGGTCCTCGTAGCCGGTGTGCCTACGCTTCTTGTCACCGCTGCTGCTGCCCCCACCATTGGGGTCACTGTCGCCGCCTGGCCCGGGATCGCTTTCGCTGGGAACGGCCCCGTCTGCATCTTCCTCCTCTGTTTCCTCCTCATTGTGTTGCTGCTGGGAACTCTTGCTCTTTTGCGGATTTAGAATGTTGAACGTCTCCTCGATCCAGAACGCGGAGGACAGGAAGACATTAAAAATGAGGCGGATGAAGGGATATATGCGGGGTATCCGGGCAGGGAAGCGAACCAGCTGCAGATGGAAATCATAAGCGAAATCGGGCGCGTCATGTATTACTGCAGCCACACGCTCTTCTCCTCAGGACGCGAAAACGAAAAGGCCCCTGTCTATTCCTTGCGCAATGAGGTCGCAGCGAAGGGATGCGACATTGCGGAGTGAGGTTAAATCCTCAAACCTGCCGCTGAGAGGCTCGATATTCAGTTTATTTCGTTGCCACTACGATTCCAAATATTGTTGAACAAGACAGCGACATTGAAACGCACCCAATCTTTCTTGCCATTGGGCATGATGTAGGTCCCTTGTACATGGCTCTTGGCGCCGGTGACATGCATCCACCGTCTGCACCGAGAACGGCAGCACTGATGTCGGACTCAAGGACCACTGACCAGCGGAGGGGCCACGGACGGAGGGACCGCGAGCAGCCCGGCGTACCAACGGGACGTCGACGAAACCGGTGCAGTTGAGGAGCGGCGCCTGCTTTGGTAGGCGAGGCGTGTAGGGCTGCAGAATGACTGGTAGAAGCAACAAGGGGCTGGTCGGCCGCTTTGCGGCCTCCCAACCTCTTTTGTGAGGTTATTTCCCATCTGGTTGCAAATGGTCATGATTTCATGCGGGACTGACTTCAGTTGAGGGGAATTAAAATTGATAAGCACTCGGGGGATCGCGGAGCGGGGTTTTTTCAAGGTTGCAGTCAAGTTCAGAATTTTATCCCCAGCCTATCCCTCAAAGCGAGGGCAGAATTGATGAGGTTGCAAGTTACTGGTGCCTGGCGCTTAAATTAGCGCCTCGGAAACTATAACAGTGAGCAAAAAAACGGAATTTGGCATTATGTACACTTTTATAGGCTTGAAGTGGATCATGGGGCCAAAAGCCCCGAGAAAGTGCCGTTTATTGGGCGCTTCCAAAGGTCTGGACCCAGCGCTTCCAAAGCCTCGGGCCTGATCTCCCAGAAGCGGAGTTTAAAAGGCTTCAGACAGACATGGATAATTTTATAAAGAGAAAAAAAAAAGAGAAGAGAAGAGAAGAGAAGATGCGCGTGACGTCATATCTAATCGCAAGGTCTGATCTCTTTAATTCGAATCGTACGCGAAACTTTGAGGACAGTAATTTGGAATCTTACTCAGACTGAGATTACTTACAAGGGAGAACTAATTTCGCTGCTTAACCCTCTTATTTCCAAAATTCAATTGAAGGCCGCCATGGAGGATTCCCGCTACCGTTAGGTAAGGGTCTTAGGGCGCCTGATTTTGCGTTTTTGCAGTAAATCGCATTTTTCGTCAGCAGTTTTTGCGTAAGCCGTTTCCTTATCCCCAAGTTGTTTTCGGCTTGCGGCGGGGTGACGTGTTGCTACGTGTTGGTGACGTGGCAATTGTTCTCGATCTTTCCTCCGGCCTCTACTTTCTCTTTTGCTTCCTACCCTCATACCATGCACTACTCAATGGCCCCCTCCGCGACATTCTGCAACATTCCCCTCTCCACCTCGGTGGATTCTTCCTCTGCAACATCTCGAGTATCTCTCAATTGGATCTTGTCTGCCGGCATTTCTGTTCCAGGTTCCGTCGCCTCTGGTATTCTGACTCTTCCTTGTGGCGACACGGTATGTTCAATGCACACGAAGCTCTCTGTTACCTCCACTCTGCCGTACGATGTTGTTCTGGGTCGTGATTGGCTGCTCTTCTGTCGGGAAACTCTGCCGCACACCTCCTTTGATCTCTCCTCCGGCTCCGTTAGCCCTGGTCATCGACCTCCACCTCCTGTTGATCAGTGTGGTCATCCAGACTCAAACTCAAGTGCTATGGATGTCGATGCTCAACCCTGTGCGGCTACGCCCTCGCAAAGTAAGTCTGTTCCATCCTTTCTTGGACCTCCGTACTCATATTTTACTAGCACCGGCACGTTCTTGTGTATGCGATGAACCTTTGGTTTGCCGCTGCCCATCTACGTCTGGTTCACGACTGTCCACTGTATTGATGACTCCCTTGACATCGTTGACACTGTTGCGTGATATTTTACTTGGACATCATGTTACGCGATCCCGTATCTCTGTATTTCACGCAGATTTGTCTACAATACAATGATCTCTTGATTTGCATGCAGTCCCTCACACCAGTATGACTTTGGTACAATGCCGACGTGCTCTCCTCCATCATATTGCCACAGGTGCGTGCGCCGACTATCAGGTTGATGCTGTGTCGTCTCCAAGACCAGATCGTACCGCATGTCGAGCACTATCCCAAGATTTCAACTGTGCTGCAGAAATGTCCAAAGCTGTTTTGAACATTTTTCTTGATGCCGACCACAAGCAGATGTCCACAGAGAATTTATCCCACTTGGCTGCCGCTTTGAACATATCTGTATCTGGTGTCCGCACGCTTCGTTTTAAACTACGTGCAGCTATCCGGAAACATGCTGACACTATCAGTGCTGCCAATGCGCGCGTCAGTACCTCTGCGTCAATTGCAGACTTCTTCAACTCCTTCGAGAGCCATCGAAAACCTATTCTCCTATCCATCGCCGCATTACATCGCATACAGGTTCCGGATAAATCAACAGTAGAGTCACTTCGTGCCGCAATAACAGACCACATATTATCCGGAAGTTGCACACAGTTCTCCCAATCCCATGCCCGAATTACTCTTTCCGGAGATTTCAGTTTGCCGGATTGATTTCACCCCCCTCTTTACCTCTTGCACCCCACTCTCCCATTCTCTACTTCTTACACTCGAAGTACTTTAGGGTCAACTTTAATACGATAATCGTGCCTTTTTTTAATTCCGGTAGCGGGCCGTGCCGCTCGTCGGCCTTACCAGCTTTATAAATTTCAAATGAAGTGAATGACAATGTGGTTCGGATTCGCGAATGTGATTTAGATTCGAGGGATACAGAGAATTATGGTAAATACAAAACTCGGATAGTTACTAGTCCCTTAGAATAACTCAGAAAGGGCCCTATATTCAATTATTGACAGTAGCCTGCACAGGGGAACAACAATTACTGTCAGTAAGCTCAAATCAAAGGACAAGACGTACCTTCTGGAGCGCAACAGATGTCTGGGCAAGCAAACGACTGTTAGCCGTCGCCCCCGTCTGCAAGGTGATGGAGGTTTTGCCAAGCACGACACCCTCAATGTGCGAGCCGGCGGCGGCGGTGACGGAGCCACTGACGACCCAGACGATGTTGCTCGCGAGCGCGCCGCCCGCGAGAGTGATCCGTTTGCCGGCGGCGATGGTGAGGGTTCCGGCTACTTGGAAGATCCAGGCTATAAAGAAAGTTCATCAGTAAGCCGTCTCGATGGCAAGTGGTAGTACGGGAAACTCACTGTCGGTCGCGCCGCCAGTGATGGTGATGTCGCTGCCAATACTGACTCCCGTGGTCCATTTATACAGCCCAGGCGCGAGGATAAGCCCGCCGATGGCGCCTGACATAACGTAAACCGAATGATCAGAAAAAAAAGGTTATAAAGGCTCACCGGTAGCCAGATTGCTGAAATTGGGATTTACGCGGCCAGTCGCGTCGGTGAAGGCAGTACCCATATCACTGATTGCAGCGGTGAGAGTCGCAGGTGTGGGGACGGCATAGGAAGCTGCAAAGAGGTGTCCGACGACTTGTGCGGATGTAGAGAATTGTCCGGTGGAGTCAACGGTGAGTGAGAATCCTGTGAGACCGGTGGCTGCGATTGGGCTGACTGCTACGTTTCCAGCTGCAAGGGTCGTCGTCAGAGCAGGAATGATAATATCGAGACAGCGAGGACATACTAATTACCGACGGCGGTACTGTCGAAACACCAGTTTTAGCGAGGACGGCAAAGTTCGCCGCGGTGCGCAGATTGACTGCAGCAGGGCCGACGGCAGAAACACCGCTCAGCGCCGTCTGTGTAACCATTAGCTAGGCTGAGGAAGCATATAAACTCGCGGCAAACGTACCAAGAAAGAGATGATGAGCGTGCTTGAGATCATGATTACTAGGGGAATGAAATGTCTGGAGTGTTGAGTGGATGAGGGAGTGAACTGAAGCTGAAGAATCTAGACATATCTTGAGGGTTTAAATACGTTTTCGAGACTGGCCATCCCGCACGGGCCCTCACATTGAATGTCGTCATAGAACTAGTTACGCGCACCAATGTGCGGATGGTACCATTTCCGAGCATCGTCATACGCCTAGGAGTTCCATGACAAGCGGACATATCCTGTGTGTTTTTGAGACCAAAAAGCAGCGGCGAACTCTTTATTTTATTTCGACGACCATCCATTTTCCATGCTGTACGTGCCGTGAGTATAATGTACAGGAGCACAGCAGGTAAGCGATTGCAAGTGGCATGAAGGGCAGACGAGGAAGTTTCTCGTCGTCGAGCGAGGTGAGCAGCAAGCATATCACGACGCCAGAAGTTCGGCTACATGCGCTGTCTGCGTACCACGTTTCGACAGACGGAATGGTAATAATAGAAAGAGGTGTCATCGGAACACGATCAAGGGCCAGAGAATGGCCCAAGCGCGCTTCCACATGTTTCATGACGTGCCAAGACTCGATTTGCCCGTCTGGAGTCGGTTCCAAGGGGGGTTTGGAGGTAGGCTTTGGGCTGACGTTGTCCAAAGATTGTCTCACCAGAGATAGTAACGGGCGCACTGAGGCCTCGAGTTCACTCATGCCAGTCCTGGATGGCCGGGCCTAAACGGCTATGAATGTCCGGGGGAATGAATGTAGAGACATGGTGTATGCAGGGCCGGTGATGGAAAAGGTCGAAGGAAGGCGGTCATGTTTTCGGCGAGTCTCGGCCATGCTCAAATTGGAATTCCGTTCCCAGGATTTTCAACGAGGCACGAAGAATCTGTTTCTTCCTATTCAAGGACTCCCCCTGGGATCTGTCCATGTCTCCTGTCAGGATGACGGCCGTGGTTGGACAACGACCGGAACCTGGTGGTATTCCGGTAATCAGGCACCGGGCTTGCAAACGCGTCAGCCAAAAAGATGCAAGATGTAGGAACGTATTGCGCTTCGGTGGGTTGGATGGGTGGTTGGGCGCTAAGGTTAAAATCATGGCAGCAGCAGGTCTTTTAACATCCTTCGCCTCAGGAGCGGACGTGGCCACGAGCTAGAACTGGCCAAACAGCATCAGGCGCTCGCCGTGCTCGGCGCACGGTGTCCCCGCCTCCGCGACGTACAGCGTGCGTCTGGAGACGGGCGGGCACGCTGTGGAACCTGTGAAATTTGTCCTGTGCTTCGAATTCTGGTGTACCCAGCGCCGATGCCGATAATCATATTTGTGAGAGTGGCTGGGGTACGATATACCGGTGGATTATAAACTTGTAAGAAATCCGAGACGAGGCCCGAGGGGTGCCGAGCAAAATTCAATCTCAGCGTCGGCTACGGTTTAATTTCCCATGGCCAGCCAAAGATCATTACCAGCCCAATTCCGCCCGAACGAACCACAAACTCACCCTACCACTCCTCTCTGTCCCCGCGCCCCGATCGCCCCGCGGCCAGATGTGCCGGCAGAGGGCAGAATCTATTGGGGCTCTGCCGCGGTCAGCCTGGGTGAGGGCGAGAGGACGAGGGCGTTTTTTTTCCTCGTTGAAGTCTCCTCTCCTTTTTTTTCAAACCAAATAGAAACTGAAATAAATCTGCGCGAGTCAGGATGAAGCAGCTGAAGCCGCGTCCCGTACACATTATCCTGAGGCACGCTAAGCTAAGATAAATGAATGAATGACTCGAAGGACGAATGGATGAAAACATACAGGCCGTAGGAGGTGTAGACTTGAAAGGAAGAGGGACGGCCGGGGTCGCAAGGATCCCTCCGGTGCAGCGCCACGCAATGTGTAAAGGGAGCGCAGAAGGAGAAAAAAAGAAAGAGAAACCGAAAATGAGACGCGGGGAAGAGGAATTGACTGAATGGAAAGGAAAGAAGAGAAAGAGAAAAAGAAGGGAACCTCCATCCCGAGCTAAGGCGCTGAAGTGTACATGTACATACTATTTACAGAGGAGAAAGGGAAGAGGTCGAGAGAAGGACTAAAACAAGAAGACGCAAAGAAAAGGTGACACGGAAGGAGGGGGACGGGATGCGCACCCGCCTCGAGCGATCGAATTGCGTGGCATGTGGGGAGCAGGACTCACAGGAGTGAGCGGTACACGGGAAGACAGAAGTGGGACGAACGAACCAACGCGCGCGGCAAGCACCCAGGGGAAGGAAAACCAGATGAGATGAGAGAACAAGCAAGGGAAAAACACGTCGTGCGTCTCATTCGGAGTTAAACCAGCCAAGGTCAGGTCGGGGCAAGACAGAAAGACGCGAGCAGGAAGATGAGATGAGATGAAGCAAGATCAGGCACGCATCGGATTAATATTAAGTATATTCTGGGGCCCAGAGCGGAATGCGTTCAGGTTGGTGACGCCTGTGTGGTAGGAAGAGAAGAGAAGAGAACATGAGAACACCAGAACAGACCAGCCGCATTGCGAGACAGAGACCCAGACGCAGACGACGTTCAAGAAGGATTCCAGGAGGGAGTGGAAGGTATTCGAGTCAAACAAAGGAGGAGCTTTTCTCTACCCCTTGCCCCTTCTCTCTTGGACAACCTCCAGCGATCCTAGAGCAGACTAGGGACAAGAGAAGATAAGAGAAGATAAGAGAAGACAAAGGCGAGGAGAGGCGAGGTGATTCAGCGATGGGCCGGATGAAAAGGAGGAACCACCGGATAGCTGGATGCCTCGGATTCAGATTCAGATTCAGGACGACAGAAAGCTATGCCACGGCGGAAAGAAAAGAGGGATGCGAACTTTGCTTTGGGATTGGACGCGAATGGCCATGGGAGGAAGAGAAAGGTTTTCTTGTCGACACGCGGCCGCAGAAACGAGCCCGAGTCCGAGCCCGAGCGCGCGGAGATGCCCCCTGCCACCGAAGAAACGGGAGCGCGCACATCTGCCACGCACCACGCACCACGCACCACACCACGCCCGACCCACCATCTACTCCACTCACCCGCTAAGAGCGCAAGAGAACCCAACCCGGCCGGTGTACGACACGCGAAGCTCTCGAGGGGAGATTCGGGGAATAAAAGGGGGAGGAGAGAATCAGAGCAGCAAGGAAGGAGGCAGCGCGCACATCGTGCATCCACCACGCAACGCACGCATGCATCCACCACCATCCCGCGCCGCGGACGAGCAGAGCGCGAGCCACGGCCACGGGACAACCACGAGGGCGCGCCACAACGCGCTCATACACCCGCATCGCCATGGCCCGAGCCCCGAACCCGAGCCTGAGGTTCAAGACGAGAAACCAACGAATAAAACGCATACGCAAGAACCCAACAAAACCAAAAAAATAAAGCAAGGACCGCGGCTCGCGCATACATCCATGCGTGTATGCATACAATACCCAGTCAAGAGGCCACCCGTCACCGACGTGCCGACCAGAAGCGCAGAGGCACGCGCGCATACACCCACGTAACACGCGACATCCCCGAGCGCTGCCGCACCATACGACACGAGAAAGAAAGCAACGAACAGAAAAAGAAACAAATGAAGAGAAAGAATAGAAGACGAAGAACGACAGACAGCCAGGACCACGCGACAGCGTGGGGCATAACATACCTGGATACCGATCTGGTCGCGACTTGCGAGGTTTGATCGTTGACAGTTGGAGTGCAGCGATCGGCAGGACACAGTAGACGGTAGCATTCATAAGGTAGGACGGCGACAGCATGACACGAGGAGAGGATACAGAGGGTACAGACGAAGGTGAAGGTGAATAATGATAAGCGGTGGTGGTGGTGGCAAGGGTGGGTGGATACACGAGCAGCGATGAGCAAGCAAGTCAGCGGTGGGGGGAGGAGAGCTAGACGGGAAGGTAAGGTGGGTCAGCGACGGCGATGGTGACGGGTAGGAATTAGGAAGTAAAAAGGAAGGACAGCGAGGACGGGGGCAGTAAGAAATCGAGAGAAGGAATGATGGAGAAGGAAGAACACACCTCAATCATCGCTGCTCTGGATCTCATTCTCGTCCTCGGGGTCGTTCTCCTTCTCGTCGTCGTTCTCCTCCTCCTCCTCCTCCTCGTCTTCCTCCTCCGCGTCCGAGGACGCCGCAGGCTTCGTCTTGGACTTGGACTTGGACGCCGCGGCCTTGGAGGTGGACTTGGAGGTGGAGGACTTGGACTTAGACGCCTTGGCCTTGGGCTCCTTCGCCTCTTTGGGCTTCCTCGGCGCGCGCTTGACGACGGGCTTGCCGCGGTTGGGGTTCTCCTCGGCGTTGGCCCAGAGCTTGGCGAGCTGGATGGGATGGCTAGCGTTAGAGACGCGACGGAGGGGGGTGTGGAGGAAAGAGGCGAAGAGGACGAGGAAGAGGACGAAGGAAGAGGAAGAGCCGCAACGCACCTCGCCCATGGCCTCCTTCTTGCGGCCGGGGTTCTCCTCGTTCCACTTGGACATGTTGGCCTTGACAAAGTTGTTGTACGCCGACGGCGCGCGCTTCGGCTTCTCGGTGGCTAGTAAGAGGTCAGTACAGCTCGAGAACGAAGAAAAGAAAACGCACCGTCGTCCGCCTTCTTGGTCTTGGTGTTGGCGGTCTTGGTGGCAGTCTTAGTCTTGGTGACTACGAGACTGGTCAGCGAAGGAAGAGACGCGAGTGAAACAGACGCACCGGTCGCGGTTTTGGCCATTGCGGTTAGTGGGTGGTGGTGGTTAGGAAGAAAGAAAGGTCGCACGTTTCTGGCGTCTTATAAACGAGGGCTCACAACACGACCACACAACGCGTCGAGCGGTCACGGGATCGTGGGGCTGGCCAACACAAATCAACAAACGCGTTCAATTGTCTTTGGGGCGCGTTGTGGGGCCCGGAAATTCAGGAGATGATTTTTTAAAATGTATTGGACGGATCTGCCAGCTCAGATGAAGTGGGTTCAATTTGTTACTCGTTCATTTCAAGTTGTTTTCGGCTTGAAAAAAGGAGAGGAGACAAGCACGAAGGGCCCGCGTCCCCTCACTGGATACCAGCGTCAGAGCCCCGATGCACACATACGGGGAGTGTTAGCTACGCTTTCAGCATATATCGCTCACTTCACAATCAATCAACCGGAAAACGGATACACCCATTGACATCGTGACCCGCCGCCCATAATCGCAGCCCGAGGCTGTTGTATATTTCCCTCAAAGTTGATCTCAAGAAAGGTGAAACTCGACCGGAAGTCAATGCAAACAGTGGCTTTGTTCTTGTGGCCGGCGCATGTAGAACCCAGGATATCTTGGTTTGCATCGAGAGTTCGTTCGATCTCCTACACAGACGCCGAGTTTTTCGACGCGATCACCACGACACGCCAGAGGGCCCGTTCTGCTTGTCTGATATCCTTCGTCGAAGAGGTACTCAACTCAGACTGACTGATCGACATGCTACGTACCCGAGGGTCGAATTCTCTGTTTGCCTATGGGACTGAATCTCGGGCTCGGACGGCTGGATCGCTCAACCCGTTGTTCCGTTTGGCCTCAACAAATAAATTGATTAACCAATTTCACCATTCTTCTCGTGTATGTTACTTTCTCGTATAATGCATTGTTTAGAAATTCGCGGGAACGGGAGCAACATAATCCACCATTGGCATTCATACACACTTTCGGGACTCTTCCCGTGGGTGGGCGCTGTCCTGGTGCTGGTTCAGCCGGTCGAACAGGTCCTCAGGCCCAGTGAAAATCCGTACCCGGAACGGCTCAAATCTGCGCAAGGTCTACTGCCTGCTACTACCATGTGCGCATTACATACATGTTCTCGATTCTTCGGCTGATTTCAGTTGAAAATGTATATTCTGCTGCCTACAACACGGGCTAGCTACACCGCGTCTTCTGGTCCGCTGAACCCGTGCCCTGTTCACACGCTCTCCCAGTTCCATCTCCGACCCGAAGCGGTGTCATGCGGCGGGAAAAACTGCGGAAGGATGGGTGGATGTACGGCTTCCGTGAGGTAAGTGACGCACTGGGGGAAGCATTGCGCGCACGCCCTGCCTTCTAAGACAGTATTGTCGAGTACCTTCTCCCGTGAGGTAAATGATGCACTGGGGGAAGCATTGTGCGCGCACGCCCCGGGGTGGAACGCGGCGGGGATGCGAACTCCGCCTTCTACGACAGTATTGTCGAGTACTTTCGTTGTCGTTCACATCCAGGTCTCCGGGGGCGGCAACGCGAGGGGCTACGATTGGATCAACAAGCGCGTTCACTTTCCTTGGGGCGCGTTGTGGGGCCCAGAAATCCGGGAGATGATTTTTTAAAGTGTATTGGACGGATCACCCAGCTATTTTCCGCACTCATCTTGTTAATCATTCATTTCTGCGTCTGTTTTGCTCGAAAAAAAAGAGCGGAGACTCCATGGCCAACGAGGAAAAGCCCCCGTTCCCTGACACGAGACCGATCGCGTCAGAACCCCCAATGCATTCAGCGTCAGCTACACCTTCCAGGCTCGATGTATTTCAACTTGATTTCAACACGATACTTGGCTCGTGAACGTGTTCTTGTTTAGTTCACAACATGCCCCTGATTGAGCTCTCTTGCGCTCTCCATCCCTGCTTTGTGGGCTCGTGTTCGTGCGCTTCTTCCGTCGCGTGGCTCGTGCATATCGCGATTCTTTTGGGGAACGTTCCCCAAGACAGGATTGAAAAGAAGGCTGGATGATACCAGACGATAAAATACATATACAAAAACATACATTCTGTAAACCGAACCTCTACAGACGCTACGGCGAAAACATCTGCCATTTCCGTACACCTTCCGTCCTGGCCACTGCTGGAACGTCACGGAAATCCGTCTCATATTTCATGCACCCCGTGGGGAGGTGACTCCCCTCGTCTCGGAGGTGGCGGATGTAGGTGCTGCCCCATGTGTGTCGGGAACGACGCGGACAGGCGACTTACCATCCGATTTCCACAGCGTGTCCGTCCGTCTCCAGGTACTGGCCCGTAACCCAAGCTGCATCTCGCGCAGGCGAGGCCATCGTGCGGCGAGCAGGGCGAGCGCCTGATGCTGTTTGGGGAGTTCTAGTTCACATTCAAGCCCCCTCACGTCGAGACGGAGGATCTCAAGGTCGGACGGCAGCGAAATCGACCCGCCGACGATCCACTGCAGAACGAGCTATGTGATTGTGATTGCGAGATTTGAGCGACGTTGTTGTGGCGTGGATTTGGAATACTGCGTACCTCGAGGCTGTATGTCCAGCGGCTCTTGTTATCTGTGCTATAGCTAAATTCCTCCGAGATTAAGAGGATGGGGGGATGATCGTCTGTCTCGTCATCGGAGAGTTCTTCTGCAGGCAGGGTATCGAAAGCCCCAGCGTCGCAGAGCTTCGGCAGCCGCATATCGACTTCGGGTTCCGGCCGATGGAGAGGCCGCGTGAGGCAACAGCCTCCCCAGGCACCTTCGATGCCGAGGGACAGTTCCCTCGTGTGGGGGAAGAGAGACACGATGTCACTCAAGAGCTCGATGGTCGGGGAGTTGCGTGGAATTTCTGGCAGAGCCAGGGTATGAATGGGAACGGAGCTGCGCGAGAGAGCCACACAGGCCGACATGAGTTCGTCCCTGGTGAGCCTCCTGTCGACCACAATTCCCGCGCGGCTAATCGGCCTATTTGACGCCAATAGGCGAACGAGAATGGCCGGTCCGGTGAGACTACACAAGAGTGGGAGGGAAGTGGGACGGAGCGGGTGAGGGGCTGATTGTCGATTCAGCCACATGATTTGAGGGATTCGAGTCGAGGACACTGTTCGGCAAACCGAAAAAATGGCTCGAGGTCGCGTACGGACCCGATGGTTAGGTGAGCAAGGTTATCAAGCCTCCTCCCTGAAAATCCATCGAGAAGGAGGGAACTGTGGTCAAGGTTGATGCTCCGTAACATCGTCGGAGACAGGATCCGTGAAGGTACCTCAGCTGTCGTGCCATTCCCGACATCCCTGGCGACAATCTCGCAAACACGAAGATGGAGATCCTCCAACTTCGGGAGAGCCAGTAAAGTCTCCCACATCGCAGCGTCGATCTTCCATCCGGTGATATGCAGAGCCTCGAGGTTTCGGTAAAGATTGAGTGTCGTGCAAAAGGTCCGACAAACTCTTTCATGCATTGCATCAAAGAGCCCGATGTGCTTGATTCCGATGTACCCGCGGCTCATCGAGATGGCCGGTCCGAAAGTAACCGCCCAGGACCGGACCAAAGGAGTGAAGGGACTCGCAGATAGTCCGTCCAGTCGAACGGCCGTCCGGTGCAGGTGGCGGACACGATCTATCCAGTTATCCCGGGCGAGTCCTGCAATCAGCACCGCGATATCAAAAGTTTGGTGCTGGAGGAGAAATGGCAAGGAGATGGATCGAAACAAGTGGCAGACCAGGGAGATTCGGCGCAACTGGCGGGCGGTACAATACACCCAACATGCCGCCCAGATCTCCACAGGCACCACGTAAAGATAGGCGAGGGGCCCGGTCCATGTCGAAGAGCAGAAGTGAGGTGGGAGTGCGCAGTGCACAGCCAAGCACTGCCCAGTTGTAAACGCCGCATTCTTGATCAACATATCTTGTTCCCGCAGTGATCAAGCCGTCAATGATCGTAGAGTCGAAGCTCGAATTGAAAGTGGAGAGGCTGGTTGTTGACTGGTTGAATGGGCTTCGTCTTGAAGACCCAGCGCAGGATCAGCCCGTTATTATACGAAGTGGTCCACGTCAAGCGGCAAAATACATCCAAGGCCCTAGTTCGGAGTCTCCTCAACGGGACGGAGAGGGAAACCCCACCCTGCACCTACGTCCGCCACCTCGCCCTCGAGTCCTGCCGTCATTGTTCGCCCGCCGAGGCACGGCTCTGCACCCATCTTCAGGACTTTGGCGCCAACGCGTATTTCACCGACCCCGCCCTTCTCCCGATCCTCGCAGAGATAGGTGTCCCCGCAGAGGTGCAATCTGCGTACTGTACTGCCAGAAGCCTCGGCAGGCACGCTCTGGGCTGCCGTGATTGCGGTCCTCGAGCGTCGCGCCGCCTTGGAGGGCCTTTGTGAGGGCAGAGAACAAGTCACTAGCCGTGCGGGGCGGCGACGGCGGCTAGGGTGCCCAGGAGGGGAAGAAAGACAACCAGGTTGGTCAACATCGTGGGGTGTGGTGGAGCAAGAAGGGAAAGGCCGAAGAAGAAAAAGACAGACCACTGGGGTCAAGAAAAAGGAAATGTGATCGGGGGAAAGAAACAGTGAACACACAAAGCACTTCTTCGTTCGCCGCCCCACTCTTATACTATGAACCTGTTGAATAAGAGTGAGGATAAACGGCACACACAAGGAATGATGGCCGTTTTATTTTCCAATTGCCGCGACCGTTGCGGATCGACAGAGGAAGAAATCGGGAACACTTTCTGTCCACCGTCGTAGATGGCGCAGTCTCAGGCCCAATCATCGACGGAATGCATTTCGGCCTACCACGACGAAATGGGATTCTAAACATTGCATAAAACGTTTGGGCGACAATCAGCGATCGTGGTGAAAAGCAGAGGTAACAGCTGAAGGAACTTTGCGGCAATTATTAGCTCCCCTATGGTTACTGTAGTCGTGCGGCGAGAACGTTCATAAATAAACCGTCCCGCCGATTGAAGGGGGAGGGGGGGTTACATTATACTCGCGTGGACCACTGCCCTGATCTCCGAGTTTACCGAAGGCAAACAAGTAGGTGCTGTAGGGGTGTTTATCCTTATAATAAAACTACAAGATGCCAACGGAACACACACTCATTTCAGGGAAACTGAATGACGCTGGCTGCTGGGGACTGGCCGGCCATAGTATGGCGGGAAATTCAGTTAAAACCCTGTGGGACCCGGTTGGAGTTCATAGTTGAATTGGTTAAAATTGGGCATAGGCAAGTGTTCCACACATAATTGGTGAGTTTTATGGATATGATTGGGTCGGCTTCGGCTTCACCATGCCCGTAGGAACGGAACGAGTGATGTTTCCATCCATTCCGATCCCTCGAGTCACTCTCTATCTATCTAGCTCTAGGCTAATATTACTCTGTACGGGACGCGGTTTTGTCTGTCATGACGGCGGATGATAGTCGTACTCTTCTCGTATGCTTGCGTGCATCCGGAGACCTTGGCCTGCTGCTCGAAAAGAAAAAGGCTCGTGTCTTTCAATACAGGATATCACGTACCCCCGCCTCATGCTCCCCTACTGTACAGAATATTAGCGCCCTCGGTAGGCCCTATTTCCTTCCTTCGTGCTAAAATTCTACGCCTACCTAAAATTGTAACAGGTTGGAACCACCACTCATATCATCGTAGTAGGTGCCGTGTGGCCTTGTCGCGTGGCTGGTATTGCAAGTCCTGAACAGATTCCAAGACCCGAACCAATCCTACTTCTTAAATAACCGCAGTCGTTCGAATTCGGAGTTGCGCTGCGCTGAACCTTTCCTTGGAAATTTCCAGTCTGATGAACTTCGCATGCAGAGAAGTGATCCCCACTGCCACTGGGAGGAAATGTGGAGGCAGGGCTCAAATGCCGGTCAACTGATACAGCGACACAGATGCAACGGGCCTCCTGGTGAGCTATAGTCCGGTTTAAACGGACGTTCACCTCGCCGAAAATATGAATCAACCCCCGCGACATCCAACTCTGTACAAGGGAAAAAGAATGTTGAAAAGAAGGCTGAATGATACCCGACGACAAAATACATCTCCGAAAAAAACATAAAATGATGGCACATCCTCTGTTCGGTTCTACTACTATTCTAACCCCTGATGTGTCCACGGTTTTGATGGCGAGGCCGTACCTCCCGCAAATTTAATCTTTTTGGCTGGATCTTGCTCTGGGACATTTATTGGCTCATGATATGTGACTTGCAGAGTTTACAGATTATTTGAGGAATGAGAGCTATTGGTACAACGATGCCGGTTTTGATGCCACTTTTGACCCCTGATGTGGAATCAACATCATTGCTTTATGCTGCATGCACCTTTCCCTTCCACTCAAGCTGGGTCTCTGAAGCAACTTGAAACACATGTAGCATGGCCGGGGAATTTCTCTAGGTCAATCTATGGTCTAGACGAAGAGATATCGGGGGAAGTGGAATCGGTTTTTGATCAAAGACCGGCTTTTTCGGGCATCCTGATTTTCTGGAGCCCTCATTCCTTGCGTAATAAATCTGAATTTCCGGGAGGAGATTTCTATAGCCCATGCCCACCATATTCTATTTTCTCTAAGGATTCTATTGAGAGTTGCTGCAAGAATTCCCAAAAACTCCACTTCGGGGTGCGTGGACACATCAGGGGTTAGAATAGTATAGGGGTGCTGATGGTGGTTGATCAGTAACGAAGAGCGCGACTCGAGCCAAATCGATTTTATGAGTGGCGCCACGCGATGAGTGAATTGATTGAGAGCTTGTAAATTTAAAAGTACTTACTTGCAAGAGCGCCGAAAGGCCTGGAGACTAGAGAGACTTGGCAATCCGAGGCAGGCTTGAAGAGCCTTGCGCGCAGCGACGCGTCAAAGCCTTGACGGCGCTTGCCGAGGTCACGAGGCCCTTTAGTACGTTTCAAATTTGGTGATGTCATTGTGTAAGTGCACGTGGTTGACACCTTCTCCTAAAACATCATGGTCCATTTAGCGCAAGAGCTCATCGACACCATCGTCGATGAACTTGCTGACAACGGTTGCTCTATGTCCGTTCTCGGAGCTTGCTCCTTGACAGCCTCACCTCATTTCGGGCTTCCTGCCGCCGCTACCTCTTCCGGTCAATGTACCTCTCGGAAGCTGTCGAGTTTGAGCGGACTTCCGACCTGCTCACATCCTCCCCGGATTTGGGGCCATATTTCCGCGAATTGGAGGTTGCGTTGTCCGATTCCCCGCCAGCCAATCTCCCACTCGGGCACATTCTCATCGTGTTGCCGAACATTGAACGGCTCGTCTGGAATGCTCAAAGCATTACTTGGCAAGACATCCCGGCGCCCGTCACTTCAGCGTTTATGCAAATGGTTGACCTGCCCTCTCTACAAATCCTCCACCTGTCGAATAACATTAGGGACCCAGTCCCTTCCTCCATCCTCATACGTGCAATTTCATCGATATCCGTGCGAAAGCTCGTCCTTGTGGTCGGCGCTATCGATACAAACGAGAATCTCCACTTGGACGTCCAGCCTTCGCCAGTTCTGATCAGTCATATCGTCAATCTCCAGTTGCACGGCACGGGCGCAGTGTGCCCATTACTCCTCCGCCCCAGCATATCAGCCCATTTCCAGCTTCAATACCTCGGTTTATCCATCAACCAAATGGCGTTCAAAGAGGTTTTTGAATTCCTAGACGCTTCATCGCGCTCTCTTCTACATCTCGAGCTTAACGGTCTAGGTATGCCTTCGATCCGTAAAGCGATATCCATTTTTTTTTTGACGTCTCCGCGCGCTGCCTAGACTGGTTTGGCGAACGGCTCCCGCGCCTTCCCCTCCTTCGCTTTCTGTCTCTGCAAATCTTCAAAGATCCGCACTATCTGGAATACTTGGATCGGCTTGTGCTCGACCTGCCACGCAGCACGCCGGCCCTCGAGATTGTCACCCTTAACTTCCGGCTGAAACACTGGTACGAGCATATAGCCCGATGGATAATGAGCCCTGGGTTGCGCTCGACGGGGTCTTCCACGACTTGCCGCAGCTCAGTGAGGTGCGATGCTGCACCCTGCTCAGGAAGCACTATCGCTTCGACGTCGATAAGTTCATGCGGAAAAAGTTCCCTCGGTGCAGGGCGGCGAAGATCCTTGGTTTCTATGAGATCAATGAGAGGAGGAGGAGGAGGAGGAGGAGGAGGATAATAGGCTTACCATGTTCTAAGTCGAAGCCTCAGGCCAGACGCTGAGAAGAATTAAACTTTTTTTCTCTTGTTTGCTTGCCGTGCTGTGTCTGTACAATCCTGCGTCTGCAATGACGGCCGCGGGAATTCCTGCTCGTGTCAAGGCCATCCTCAGACAGCCATAACCTAAATTTACTTTTGAAGCCCTTAATGCATCGTCCGGGCGTAGGCCTAGGCGTAGGCCGAGATGTCCGAGGAACAGGCCTGGCAAGATTGAATGGACTCGCGCTAAATGACGAACCGGGGTCATTTCGATTGAAGCTCGCCCAAAAGCCACGATATGAAGTTTTGCCATCGGAGAAGGATGCACGGCGGGGGGGGGTGGGGGAGGCGGCGTCTCCCTGAGTACCGACACCCGCATCCGGGCTCACATCTGCCACTGCAGCCCATCGCTCCGTTTCCTCCAAGCTCCAGTAGCCACCACAGGGGGCCGAGCAGCAGAGCCGAAGGCTTCCCCACACCATCCCAGTGCC
This sequence comes from Mycena olivaceomarginata, assembly GCA_029378375.1. NCBI lineage: Eukaryota > Fungi > Basidiomycota > Agaricomycetes > Agaricales > Mycenaceae > Mycena > Mycena olivaceomarginata. Next base: position 3,210 of record JARKIC010002868.1, on the reverse strand, counting down.
AGCCCCATACCAGCACGACCGATTTTTACGCACGATTTCCCCGCAAGTTAAGCGCCGTGATTATCTTTATCTCTTCTGGATCTAATCACATATCTTTGGGCGATAAGTCCGAAATCAGTACTTTACGATAAAATGCCCACTTAGACCGTCATACTGGTCACCGTCGTTTCGACGGGCGAGTAACAGGCACGGACCCTCCAGTGATTGGAACTTCGGCGGCGGCTGCACTGCCAGTGCCTCTGGATTTGCTCTTGTTGGATGAGGTCGGGGCCCAGTGTTGCATTATAATGTTAAGGGTTAGTGATAATAAGCCCTTAATTCAATATAAGATAATCCCTTAATATGGGCCTGAGATAATTATAAGGGTTTTATAACCCTTAGGCACTTGGAAGCCGATAAGGCCGAGTCGGCCGATGTGAGCCGGTGGGCCGCCTGCCACTCTGTTGAGTATCATCAAGTGCCACCGCCGCTGTACAAAATAATTCAGACGATGCAGGTACATTTTGTGTGCCTTGTTACTCACTATTTTCTCTTCTTGTTCAACCCTTGTTGCCACCCCAGTTAGATATATTTTGTTCCTGACACATTTGTATAAGTACATACTAATGTTGAATGAATCCCCTGTGCGTTTGTGGGGTCTTCTGCTAATCCCAAGTAAAGGTTGTGGCCATCTTTATTTCAACACCCCTTGTCCTGTCTACACAACCAGCCCATCCCCACCAATGTCTTCACCCAGGGTGAAATATGGGAGCCCTTCCATCATAGCGAAGACTGCCCCAATGGCTCACACCATAGCACAACTCACTGGCGGTGCATCAACACATTCCAACCTCCAATACTTGACCTCAAGGAATCCATTCACATTTGGCCCTTGTGTGCTGCTGTCTCGGAGGGGCATTTACATGGAGTTGCTTGCTGCTGAGCACAGTGGTGAGGAGCCTGACGACGGAGAGCTCGAAGGATCTGGGGATGATTACTTTGAGTAGATATCAATGTATCTACAACAGTAAAGTCCTGTGATTTTTTTTCCTAGAAAATAACCCTTATTTTGCCCTTATAATGCATACCCTTAATAACCCTTATCTGATTCTAAGGCCTTAAATTCCATGCGAACCCTTATTAACCCCTTCTTTTGCAACCCTGTCGGGGCCAAGATACAGACAGACGCATCGCCCGCAAGAGAGTCGCCGAAGAAATTTAAAAGATGGGTTGCACCCATAACTTTTGTAAACTTCCCCAAAACCTTTCTTCAAACCTTCCGGGAATAAACACAGGTTTGCTGGAGCGAAGCAACAATTGAGGCACAAAACCAGTGATCGAGTATGTGCAAGGGTATAATAGGGCTGAAGTCCTTTGGTACGCTAGTTCATTCTGGCATTTTCACCAATCCATTCGCATAGGATTCTGTGGCTTCCGACAGGCCAGCAAATATTAGCGCGGGATTTACAGATTATCTCAAATTGTAGTGCAGGAGCTGCGTACGGTTGACTTCTGGCTGCCAGAAGACTGACGGAGACGGTCCAAGAACGGTCGAGAATTCGATCAGGGGTTTTATAAATCAGCAAGAAACATCCGCGGCCGTCAAATAATCAGCGTTAACGCTCGAGTCCTAAGCACAGGGCCCGAAATCCGACACCTCAAACTGCCCGATCCGTGTCCCCTTCACCCCTTTAACCTCCGCACCCACAGTCCACGTTCTGCGCGCCAGCGTCTCGTTGATTTGGATGCTCCAAATCGCGTACGTAGCAGTAGCGTTCCCGGGGACCAAGGCCGCGGGAGGAGGAACGTCGGTTTCCTCGACCCTCACGGCGCTGGTCGTGTCGCGCAGCGAGGACTCGAGGTAGACGCGCGTCGGAACGATGCTGTTGCGGACCTACATACGAGGTTGTCAGCCATCGGTCCACACTTTCATAATTAAAACTGGAACTCACTGCAATATCGAACCGTCCCCCAATCACATTTCCCACATGATCCGGGTCGGGCACGAAGCACGAGGATGCCGCGAACACCACATCGTCTTGCACCGCGAACCCGTTACCGCTCTGGTCCTCCAGCCTGCCGTCCACGGTGAAGCGCATGTTGGTGATCCCCGCCGCGGCGTCGAGCGGGAGGAAGGCTGAGGTGGGGTCAGCAGGGAAGGTGTACCACGCCATGGTATTGCGTCCCCCGCTGGACGAGGCAACTTGTGTGAAGCCCAGGCTCGCGTTCATGGTACCGCCGGCGCGATCGTCCACGAGTATGCGCACCGTGCGGACTGGGTCCTCGGTCATGTTCCAGAACTGATAGGTTTATAGCAAGAAGGGGGAAGACATACTTAACTTTAAGTCACTGGGAGAAGACGGGACGTACGCGGACTTGGCCAGAAAACTGCAGCACATCTCCACCAATGCCCAAGACGAGGCTCAGAGTCGACGGCTTGACAGGCAGGGGGGTGACGACCTCCGTGAGCTGTACCCCGCGTGGCACAGTGTCGAGCATCTTCGCCATCAGAGTCGCACACGTCGATGCGAAGAGCTCGGGTGAATCCGCGAATCTGTCTCGCAGGTAGCCAGTCATCGAGCGCATGGTCAACACAAAGGAACAAGCCAACGCACGAGCGCATGGTGGCATTCCCGTCGCTGGCAAAGATCCGTTTGTCGGAGTTCGTGGTGTCATTGAGACCGACAACGAGTGGGTTCTGCGTCGTGCCTGAGATGTACTCGGTCGCGCTGCAAAACGAATCAAGCTCCACATGGAATTAGGACGATGCAGCGAATACACACATGTTATTATCAAACCCCACGGGAGTCGAGTCGAAGTGCACGGACGACTGGGTATTGTTCGGGTCGTTGAGCTCTGGCACGGTATCAGGGAACGACGCGTGTTGCACGCCTCCAAAGGTGTGTCTTCCAAGACAGAAAACATGAGACAAGCCCATTGCCGGTATATGCGCAAACTCACCCGCAGGCGACGAGCCCAATCATCTCCGTTTTTATGAATCCCTGCCGCGCAAAGGACGCAATGTGCGCATCCAGGTCCTGCTGCGGCTCGGGCACGCCTGGGGCGTTGGGCTCTAGTGCGTCTACTCGGCCGCCGCGGTATGGAATTTCGGGGCCACCACTCGCGAATGATCAGTCGAACCAGTCCCGAGCACACGGAAGCGCGAGGCTCACCAATTATCGTAAGCAAGAACCGCTCCGAGGGCGATGATGTCGGCGACTGGAGCGCAGA
>JARKIC010002867.1:0-44181 GCA_029378375.1 Mycena olivaceomarginata | reverse complement strand
AGCAAGAAAACAACGAAAAAAAAAAAAGCGCTCGCATTCAAAACAGGGAAACGCGCTCGTCGTCCTCGATCTCACGCGCGCCACCGGTAGAGCGGCGCGCCCGCGCTCATCATTCGATCGAGCAAAGCACTGCGCGCGCTCGTCAGAGAGAGCGTTCCTGCTCCCTCGTCATACGAGCGAGCGACGCAAAAACACGACTCCGCCCTCCTGTCCTCCTGGATGACGACAGGAGGAGGGCCGAGTACGAGCATGGGGGGAAGGGAAGTGTGCCCGTCCTCGCATCCAGACCCCCGCACGCCTAACCGGAATGGAATAGAATGAACAAAAAAAAAAACGCACTAAGTATTCAATCCAAAAACATCTTCACTCGTCGCGCTGCTGTTCGTATTGGGAGGGCCGCACGGGGGTGGTTGGTGGCGGTATCGTGGGAGGAGGAACGCAGACATCGAGGCGACGAGGGCTGAGGAGTTGATAAATATTCTAGAGAAGTGCAGGTCGACAGGAGTGAGAGGCGAGGAGACGAACTAAAGGGATGTATAGGGAAGACGCACAAATATGTCTTGACATCCCTCGCTGCTGCCTTCAAGAACGGCGCCTCGTTGCCGACGTTGTCATATCTCAAAAAGACGTTGATTGTTTCGATGAACTGCCGTCGCCGTCGTAATCATCATCAGCTTACACTAAGAGAAGCACCTCAGTAGGCACCGCGGGTATTACGTACCGGACCTCTTAGGTAGGTTGTTTTGTATGAAAACAACCTACCTAAGAGGTGCGCCTCCGCCCGGTGACGGGGGCGTTTGAGGTAATAGATGAAAAGATAAGATTACGGCGGCCAATTAGATTGCCAGCCTGGTGGCCACGTGCCGGCGTCCTCTTTCCTTCCCGCCGCCTCCAGTACCTTTTCCAATGCTCTACGCACGCTCTCCTGTGCGCGCTTTCTGTGCGAACTGAGCTCCAGACGCCTCCGGCCACTCTGGGCCCTCATTGGCCCCTCTTCCGCCTCTTCTGACCGCCGACGGGACGCCATCTGCGCCGCCTTTCGCACGATTTCAAATTTGAATACCGCCCCATGCGCGCTCTCCGGTGCTACATGACTCAGGGGATCGTATGCACTCGACTGCCTCCATCTGGGGCTGCTCTGCGCCCTCGCTTCGTCGTATTTTGCCTGTTCCTTTGCCTCTGGTCGCCTCCCTGGGGTACATTTGCTTGATCAGAACAACAGTTAGTGCAGCGCTTCAATATCGGGGCGCTTCGCGTCTACGTGGCATCGCACCCCCCACCGCCGTCCATTTCTGCACGCCTCCAGCGCTGTCTTTCCCGCCTCCTGCTCGTCGCCTCCCTCTACCCACGCCTCAAAATATGTTGCCCTACCCCTCTTACTCACTGCATACCCTGTCGCTCCCGCTTTCACTTGCTGCTCGCCTCCAGTGCCGCCCTCTCGCCTCTCGCTCGCCGCCCGGTTCCTACGCGATACATACGCCCCCTCAAAAACACAATCGGCCTTTTTCGCGTCACCCGCACCACCATCACCCGCGGGGGCGTCCGCTCCATTCTCACCCCTGCCGTTCCGCGACTCTCGCTCTGCTCCCTCTTTGAACTCCCACTCCCACTCCCCGCCGACCTGGGCGAACTCGATCCGCGGAGCAGCCCCGCAAGCGCTGATGGCAGACTGAGCAGACTCCCCGGATTTCGCAGGTGGACTTCGCGCCGGGCGCCGCACCCACACTCGCGGCGCGCTGCAGTCCCGTGCCGGCGCTCGCCCGCGAAATGGAGCTCCCTGCGTGGAGGCACCGGTCCGCGCTTTGAGTGTGCGGTGCTGAACGCAGATGCGTTGTTCGATGCGGATGGGGAGGCAGAGGAGAACGACGCCCCGACCACGCTCCGCAGCGCGGCAGCCGCGTCCGGCGCCCAGTCGCGGCGCCCACCGTCACCCACTCGTCCGCTGGCTCATCCCTTGCGCGCCGTGGCTATTCCCGCAGCGCGCGGGATTGGTGGCGCGGCTATGGGTGTTGGTATTCGTTTTTAGTAGGCAGAGATCCCAAATATGCAGCATAGTAGCTCAATAGATCCATTTTTGATGTTTCATCCTTTCCGTAAATTGGGTCTCTCACTGTTTAAATCAACGTCAAGTAGTGTTCTAAGGTGTATGGAATAGCTATTAGAACATTAATGAAGACTTCTAACAGCTACAAAAAATTATCAGCCATGGACATAACATTCCGGAGATGTGCCCAGGATTGTAGTAGCGAATGTAGTTCAACTTCATCGTGTTTCTGGCACCGACCTTATAAGTCCAGATACCTCAAGATATTCCGATAGTATGTTGGTGGGGCAGCCCAGGGCTTTAATTTGGGCCCTACACGACCTTATTTCGTTCAAAATTGAGCTCACAAGGAATTATTTTCAATGGTTCTACGTATTCGCGCCTTGTGATTGGCTGATCAAGGACCGTCCCGGCGCCGGCCCGGAGGTGGCCCGATCTGCCGTTCACCCATCTCTCGCCTCCATCGGTATAAAGTGGTTTTTAATGCATATATTTCAAAATATTGGGTACATGGTAATAGTGGAGGAACAGAAGGCCACTGAGGCGTCCCAGAGGTGTCTCAGAGGCGCCACAGAGGCGGTGGAGGCTGTGGAGGCGCCGGCGGAGATGGCGGGCGGAGGCGTGGCAGAAACACGAGTTCGGACACAATCACAGCACCGCCTGGCGCTTCGTCAGCCAGTACCCGCACTGGAACCCCCGGATCGAGGAGCTTGCCCGGGCGTACCTCCGGTGCGCACTCGGAGTCGCTCCCGGCGCCCCCCTTCCGCCCGTGCGTGCTTTCGTTCTCCTCCCCTTGCTTATGCTCTATTCACCGCACCGCAGTACATCGCCATCCACGTCCGGCGCGGCGATTTCGCAGCAGGGTGGTGCCCGACACGCGGCCCGTGGACGAGTGCTTCGCGCCGCTGTCCGCATACGTGCGGCGCGTCGAGGAGGTGCGGGAGGAGCTGCAGCGCGCACGGGGCATCGAGGTGCAGCACGTGGTGCTCACGAGCGACGAGACGAATGCGACGTGGTGGGAGGAGGTCGCGGCGTATGGGTGGCACCGCGTCGACCACAGCACGACGGTGGAGACCCATAGCCGGTGGCACCCGTCCTCATCGACGCGGCGATTCAGTCGGGCGATATGGGCTTTGTGGAGGGAAGCCAGGGAGGGCGGCGCCAAGGAGGTGGGGGAGGCCTCAGGCGAGCAGAGGCGAGCCAAACCGCGTCTTGGGTGCAGTGAGAGGGTAATGGTTCCCTGTGAGCTCCGCGGCGTGCCCAGGCGACCTAAGGCAGGCGGGAGGAGGCGAGCAACGAGCGGCGTGGTGGAAGCTGAGGCGGCGAGGTGTGGTGCCGCGCCGCATGTCGTGGGCGCCAGGCAGTGCTAGCAGATGCGGGGTCGAGTGCCGGGAGAGCAGCAGGCAGGCCCTTGGTTCTTTATGGTTAGGCGGCGGTATATGTACGAGGAGGAAACGGGAGAGGCCGCAGCGGCGCGTGGAGGCGAAAGAAAAGAGCCGCGGCCGGCAGTGCCCAAGCAGTGCCACTGATGGCAGCATTGTTCCATCGAATGTTCCGTACTTAGTCAAGCGCCACCGTCACCGACCGGAGGCGCACCTCTTAGGTAGGTTGTTTTCATACAGAACAACCCACCTAAGAGGTCCGGTACGTAATACCCGCGGTGCCTGCTGAGGTGAGAGAAGCCTGTCTGTACTTACCTGGTCGAGGAGAGTAGTGCACCAAGTGAACGCGTGTCAGTCAGTCTCCTCCATTGGCACAACACGTACGTAGCCTTAGGTCTAGACTGTGGTGTGGTCAGAACGAGCTAAAGAATGGGAAGGGTGAACTGCATAGAGAAGAAGAGGTAGTCAGTGAGGGAAGGCGAGGTGAAGGAGAACAGGACAATGTACCAATCGGGGACTGCGCATTCATGGAAATTGACGGCCGACTTGACTAGAAAGCAAGAATTGATGCGGCACCGACCGGCAGAGCATGCGACATCGGTACACATTGATTTATTACGCTCTCGGGATAGGTATAATCAGTCTCCTAAATTCTTCAAAATTTCTGCTCTATCCCATGGAAATTGGGCACCTTGATTTCTTGTGTCGAAAGAAATGGATCCAGGGGTAAGAATGTTACCGGCAAGATTCGATCTTTCCTGCTGCAGTTGATTCGATCATTCGAAACGGCCGGTCGGCAATCAATATACAACTCACCTTCCGCTGCCGCTAGTACAAGAGTCAGGATCATACCTCGTCTGTCAAAACAATATACCCATCCAATCCGAGCCAGTGCACATGAGCCTACTCAGAAGGTCCAACCTACCACAAACGGTACGGATTGATGCCGAATGACACGGCAATGTATAAGATGGGACCCCGGATAGACTCGGGTCGGACACGGCAAATGATAAGATTCTACGGGACGGGTCGGGCAGGAAAGCTCTAGCCGAGATCAATTCCACCACTTCCCGGGCGATCGGATCTTCTGGGTGATTCACATCTTGATTAACACCAGCTATTAATGCTATCTGATCCCACATCTTGTATCTCGACCACATTCCACTTCTGCAATGAGCCCTGCCTCTCCGGCACCCAAAAGTACCAAACCACCACACGCTAGGAAATGCTTTTAGGAAATTCATGCCCAGCAGAACAGCCGTGAATGCCCCCCTGTACCTGAAGATGGTGTGGCAGCCATGATCAAGGTGGCCAATCCCGCTATGGCCATGCTAGGCTCAACTGCTGATCTCCCTGATGACTCCCCTATGCTTGGAAACAAGTTTGCAAGCACAATCAAGGCTGTTATGCCAATCCTTGAAGGTGCAAAAGCAGCTGTCACAGGCATTGGTATCCCAGGTGTTGAGGGTGTTGTCAAGGGGTGTACTTTTTGGCACAAAGACTTGGTGTGTGGTACTGGAGATGTAAATAAATTCTACTAACAATTTCAACAGGATATGAAAGCAAACCAGGAAGACTTTCGAGCTGAATGAACAGTTGCAAGCTTGACCAAAATTGACACTGGAGATCTTAATGATGGAGATTTGAAGAACCGCATCACAAATCGTTCTTGTGGGTAGCTTCTTAATCCTGGGCTATGATGCTATGCTGAGTTGTCTAGGAATATGACTACAGTTGCCAAATCATGCAAATCACTCATGGATAAAGGGAATATTTCACAATTCTGGAAAACTGCAGAATGTGCAAAGCAAATTCAAGGCATGAAAATTCAATAGCCTCACACATTCAGGACTTTACTGTAGGTACTATCTATTGATGTAATCTCTCTGCTCATAGTATACAGCTCAAGAGCAACATCTCAATTGAAAGATTGGTCCAAATATAGGATCCAAAGGTATATAAGTGAAACAGCTACCCAGAAAATATGGTCTGAATTTTAGTTAGTTGATCAAGTGCGGGCTGAACAGATCCTTGCCAAAATCAAATATGTTTCAGCACGGTACAATGCTGAAAATACCCCTGATTCATGTGCAGATGGTACACGAGTTGATATTATCCAGGACATTGTGACACACTTGACTGGAGCACTTCATCCAGCTCACCGCATTATCATGCTCAGTGGCTCTGCAGGATCTGGCAAATCAACAATTGCAAAGACTGTTGCAACTATTCTAGCAGAGGAAAAGTGTATTCTTGCAGCCTCATTCTTTTTTTCTCGAAACTATGCAGAACGTCGAGAAATCGAGGCCTCCCTCTCACTCTTGCCTATCAGCTAGCAGATTTCAACATCAACTTTAGGAACCTTCTTGTCAAATTTTTGGAAGAAGACAAGACTGGTATTCTTGATGCAGAGCCAAAAGTGCAATTTCAGAAGCTTGTTGTTGACTTCTTACTCAGATACCAGCTTGCCAAACTCCATGGGTCATTTGTCTTGATGCATTGGATGAATGTGGACAGGATCATGGTCAAACTGTCCTGCAATGGCTATCAGCTTACATTGACAGGATACCTGCACACATTCAGTTCTTTCTGACTGGACGCCCTGAAGTTCCATCTTATCTCAAGCATGATAAACTGTGCTCTATGATGCATAGCTTATTCTGGACAGCATTGACAAAACAAAGGTCCAGAAAGATATTGAAAAATATGTAACACAGGCACTGGATGGCAGTAATTGGAAAACAAAATCTGATTGGAAAGCTCAGAAGCAAGATATTCAGGCCATAACTAATCATGCCAATGGCCTATTTGTCTATGCTGCAACTGCTGTTCGCTACATTCTTGCAGGCTTGCCCAAGACTGATCCACAGAAGTCAGTTGACTACCTTCTCAAGGGTGCTCCACTTTTGCATTTGGATGACCTCTACTACTATGTCATGAATGAGGCCATTCAAATACCAGGAGAGTCAGATCCACGTGCTCAAGATGAATATTATCTGTCTTTGAAAGTGCTTCACACAATCATTCTCCTTTTTGAACCTATGAACCCAGGGAATTTAGCAGAGTTCCTTGGTATAGAGGAGAAGGCACTTCGAAACATATTATCTCCTCTGAGCGCAGTCATCTATATCCCAGATGACAATGAGGGCAAAATACAGATCATACACCTGTCCTTCCGGGAGTTTCTAATAGCAAGAATATCAAGCAAGCGCTCTGACTTGGTCTTTTGTACAGAGCAGCAGATGTATGATATTGCTTGCAATGTACTCCAAGTTATGCAGGATAATCTAAGGTTCAACATCTGTGGTTTGGAGACATCATGCCTCCGGAATGATGATATGCCAAACTTGAAGGAAAAGTTGGATGACAATCTTCCAACCTGGCTTAGATATTCATGCATCTTCTGGGGAGATCATTTATCTGTGCTCCCACAGAGTACAAAAATTGACAAGAAAGTGTTAGATTTTTTTCAACATAAAGTGTTGTTTTGGCTTGAAGTGCTAAGTCTGTTGAAAATGACAAGGATAGCAACAGAGAGTCTATCAAAGTTGATAACATGGACAAAGGTAGGTAGAGCTACTTTGTCAGTATATGTAAAAAACTAAACAATAACAAGGATCCTGACATTCAACACTTTGCAATGGATGTGAAAAGGTTTATCAGGTTTTTCCAGCCAGCAATTTCACAAAGTACTCCACATCTTATATATCTGCTTTAGCTCTAGCCCCAGTACAGTCCAAAATCAGAAAAACATTCCAGCCCACTTTCCTGGACTGCTATTAGTCCAGTGTGGAGGAATGAGAGAATGGCCGGCTACATTAGCTATGCTAGAGGGCCACACAGGCCCAGTCTCGTCTGTGGCCTTCTCCTGATGGGAGGCACATTGTCTCTGCATCTCATGACCACACCCTCCACTTGTGGGATGCAGACTGGAGCTCAGATTGGTGATGCACTGGAAGGCCACACTGTGTTGGGGTCAATTCTGTGGCCTTCTTGATGGGAGGCACATTGTCTCTGCATCTTATGACCGCACCCTCCGCCTGTGGGATGCAGAGACTGGAGCTCAGATTGGTAATGCACTGGAAGGCCACACTAGCTGGGTCATTTCTGTGGCCTTCTCCCCTGATGGGAGGCACATTGTCTCTGCATCTCATGACCACACCCTCCGCCTGTGGGATGCAGAGACTGGAGCTCAGATTGGTGATGCACTGGAGGGCCACACTGGCTCGGTCATTTCTATTGCCTTCTCCCTGATGGGAGGCACATTGTCTCTCGTCTTATGACCACACCCTCCGCCTGTGGGATGTAGAGACTGGAGCTCAGATTGGTGATGCACTGGAGGGCCACACTAGCGTGGTCTTTTCTGTGGCCTTCTCCCCTAATGGGAGGCACATTGTCTCTGCATCTTATGACCACACCCTCCGCCTGTGGGATGCAGACACTGGAGCTCAGATTGGTGATGCACTGGAAGGCCACACTGGCTTGGTCATTTCTGTGGCCTTCTCCCCTGATGGGAGGCACATTGTCTCTGCATCTGATGACCACACCCTCTGCCTGTGGGATGCAGAGACTAGAGCTCAGATTGGTGATGCACTGGAAGGCCACACGTGGGGTCAATTCTGTGGCCTTCTCCCCTGATGGGAGGCACATTGTCTCTACATCTTATGACCACACCCTCTGCCTGTGGGATGCAGACACTGGAGCTCAGATTGGTGATGCACTGGAGGGCCACACTAGCATGGTCCTTTCTGTGGCCTTCTCCCCTAATGGGAGGCACATTGTCTCTGCATCTGATGACCACACCCTCCGCCTGTGGGATGCAGAGACTGAAGCTCAGATTGGTGATGCACTGGAGGGCCACACTAGCTCAGTCAGTTCTGTGGCCTTCTCCCCTGATGGGAGGCACATTGTCTCTGATCTCTGACCATACCCTCCGCCTGTGGAATGCAGAGACTGGAGCTCAGATTGGTGATGCACTGGAAGGCCACATTGGCTCGGTCATTTCTGTGGCCTTCTCCCCTGATGGGAGGCACATTGTCTCTGCATCTGATGACCACACCCTCCGCCTGTGGGATGCAGAGACTGGAGCTCAGATTGGTGACGCACTGGAAGGCCACACTGACGAGGTCATTTCTGTGGCCTTCTCCCCTGATGGGAGGCACATTGTCTCTACATCTGATGACCACACCCTCCGCCTGTGGGATGCAGAGACTGGAGCTCAGATTGGTGATGCACTAGAGGGCCACACTGGCGAGGTCATTTCTGTGGCCTTCTCCCCTGATGGGAGGCACATTGTCTCTACATCTTATGACCACACCCTCCGCCTGTGGGATGCAGAGACTAGAGCTCAGATTGGTGATGCACTGGAAGGCCACACTAGCTGGGTCATTTCTGTGGCCTTCTCCCCTGATGGGAGGCACATTGTCTCTGCATCTGATGACCACACCCTCTGCCTGTGGGATGCAGAAACTGGAGCTCAGATTGGTGATGCATTGGAGGGCCATACCGGCTCGGTCATTTCTGTGGCCTTCTCCCTGATGGGAGGCACATTGTCTCTGCATCTCATGACCACACCTCTGCTTGGGATGCAGAGACTGGAGCTCAGATTGGTGATGCACTGGAAGGCCACACTGGCAAGGTCCTTTCTGTGGCCTTCTCCCTGATGGGAGGCACATTGTCTGCATCTCTTGACCGCACCCTCTGCCTGTGGGATGCAGAGACTGGAGCTCAAATTGGTGATGCACTGGAAGGCCACACTGGCGAGGTCATTTCTGTGGCCTTCTCCCCTGATGGGAGGCACATTGTCTCTGCATCTGATGACCACACCCTCCGCCTGTGGGATGCAGAGACTGGAGCTCAGATTGGTGACGTACTGGAGGACCATACTGGCTGGGTCGATTCTGTGGCCTTCTCCCTGATGGGAGGCACATTGTCTCTGCATCTGATGACCACACCCTCCACCTGTGGGATGCAGAGACTGGACATCCAATCGGTGATGCACTGGAGGGCCACACTGGCGAGGTCTTTTCTGTGGCCTTCTCCCCTGATGGGAGGCACATTGTCTCTGCATCTTATGACAATACCCTCCATTTGTGGGATGCAGTGACTGGAGCTCAAAGTGGTGAAAAAGCACTGGAGGGCCACATCCACTCAGCCAACTCTGTCACAATTCTGCATGATGAGAACCACAATGTGTCTGCATCTCATCACATTATCTCCCCTCATGGGATGCAGAGCCTTTGAATTCAGATGTCCTCCCACTGCCAAAAGCACATCACCAGAGTACAATTCCTGTGTGGCCCAGAAGTGGGACAAAGTAAGCCTGATTCCCATCTTTCTTTTCGTAGGTTGAGCAAATCTCTTGTAGATCCATATGACCACTATTTCTCCATTTTGGTCCATCAATCAAGGCTGGGTGTCATCCAAAGCTGGATTACTCTTCTGGCTCCCAAGTCAACACCGAAGTGGATTCTGGATGCCTCTTAATAAATTCATAATCGGCCAACACCCAACAAGATTCTCCTACGAGAAATTCATGCATAGTCTAGAATGGGCAAAGTGTTATTCACCTCCTGAGGAACAAAATGTGGGGTAGGATCACAAAGAATTGCTGTAATTTTTTTTCCCTTTAACATCCCATCAACTACTACTGTTCTTTTATGTCCTTTGATAAGACTTTGTTCAATTGAAATGTGTGTCATGCACACTGTTGAACAAAAATTGGGCAAAAGTCATGCATCACAAAGACCTATCTCTATAACATGAGATTGTGGAGCCACATTCCATTGAATCAGGGCCTATGAGGTCCACCAATAATCTAGAGGTATCAGACCCTGTAAGAGCTCACTAGAATTCAAATATTTGTTGCTGAATTGAGTGGGTGAGGTATTGGATTCCAGAAAAAGTAAACTCTACAGAACATGTACACTGACTTATATACTAAATGAGATATACTACAGTACCTAAGAGAGAACAAGGAAAGACAGAGTACAACAACATGAACATGTGTGTGAAGACAACTGGAACACATCATGTCTGGCTAGAGCATGTCATGAGTCTACTCATGAGTAGACTCTGATCCGTGTGTGAGTACTCACATTCAAAAATGTTGAACTTGGATCTATGGCGACTAGACCCATGAGTTGTATGAGTACTCATGGGTTTCGTGAAAATCACAAGTGCCTGTGAGTTTTGTACATATTCTGGCTACGATGCAAAATATAAATATCATTATCATAGCAGGTTACCACAGATTGTCACGATTCGATGCAAATCTTATCGTTCCAACGCCTATCTGAGAGTGCAGCACAACAAGCACATACAGATAAGGGATATCTGAGAGTGTTGCATAATAAGCGCATATAGATGAGATAGTGGAAACATATCAAGAACGTTGACGAACCCTGGATCAAGAGAAGGACTTAGTGTATACAAAGTCCAGTCAATATCCCGGATCACGGAAGAACACCAGGATGCAGAACGACACTGCTGTAAGCTAAACGACAAGGAGCCATGAGGGTTAAGGCAGTCAAGGCCAAGACCTCACACAATACCGATCAAGGTGTTAAGTCACACGATCAAAGAAGCATCAAGACGATAGATGCTTAGGAAGATATACATAGAAGGAAGCGTACCGACAGGATAACATGAGTACGGACACATACAAGGATCAAGGCTTTCGATCGCCAGTACGAACTCAGACAAGAGTCACGACAGACGAAGGCTGGACAACATACACCACGCATATGTGGAAGGACATACGGAACACCATGAGGATATACACTTGGTTCCACGGTATCAGGAGGAGTCCTTACAATACTCGACGAAGAACACATGCAGGACAGCATGGGAAGATATTATTATAACTCGACATGAGTATAACTGAAGACGGAACGATCGGACACCATGATTGCTGGAACGAACCTATGCCACATGCATAGACAGATATATTTACACAGATGATCGAGGAAGCCACCGAAGACTCGGATTAACGATCAGTTGGTACGATTGAGTTGGAACACATGCTATATGCATGAACAGTTATATTTACATGGACACATGGCCTACATGTGGAGTTTACTAATAGCCTTGCGGACTACGGCATGTTCTTGGTAAGAACACACACCTAACAGATGGAAGCAACGCACAGACACTTCATTTCAGTTTATATATAGTAGTACACATTACTACGGTCGTTTACCACGCCAAAGCCTTATGCTCGGATCATAGTATTTACTCACGGTTACTTATTAGGAAGGTATAGCTTACAGTTGAACTTGACGATAGTTACAATGATTAGATATACAGAACAGTATATAGTCGTAGCCTAGTCATAGATATTCTGTACCTCTCCTAGTGTTTTATTCGACTTCATTGACAATTGGTTAAAACCTTGCACCCCCCAATCCCTTGTCTAGTATTGACTTGTGGACGCTCGGGCAGTTGTCATTGTAACACAGATGGCATCTAAGAGGTGTGTAACAATTTCAAACTGATCACAGGGCTTTCAAGGACACATTGAACCTGTCAGCCGTATGTGGCGTTTTGATACATCAAGAAACCGCTGAGCTTCGGAAAGTACATGATACATCAGTACCGCTAAGCCAGCAAGCGAGCTGATGTATCAGCCCAGCTATCCAGGCCCCTCATGCGCGCGCTCCGCTTCATTTGCGCGCCCACCGCTAGCCCGCCTTCCGCTTTCATTGATGCGTAATTGGTGCGCTTCGCTTATTACTGCTTAGCACCTTTGTTTACACCTGTTTCTACCCCATCACTACTCCGCTCCTCCACTTCGGTGGGCACCCTCCGTCCACCGGGGGCCGCGTGGGCTACCCTTGCTCGCCCAGACCAAGCACAAGCTGGTCGCCTCGCTAGCCGTCTACTTTTCGTGCCCTCAATCCGCTCTGACAGGCTGCATTTCGCTCTTTTGCATGGCCCCGCCCCACCCTCCTTCGCTCAAAACCTCCCCTGCTGGTGGGCATCCCTCGTGCTCTAACATACGTATAATGTTGCCTCATAGGATTATTCTCCCCAGGTAGTGCGCTCCCAAACCCCGCTGTTCGCTCGGAATCCCGCCCACCATCCCTCGTGCGCGGCCTTCCGCGCCCTCGGTTCTCGCCCGCCGTTCTGGCCACACATCGGGGCCTGAGGGCGGGGGTGTCTATGCATCACACTCCCGCCTCAGAGCGCCCCCTGATCCCGCCGTTCGCTCGGAATCCCGCCCGCCGTCCCTCGCGCACGCGCCTTCCGTGCCCTCGGCTCCTGTCCGCCGTTCTGGCCACGCATCGGGACATGGGGCCGGGAGTGTCTGTGCATCATACTCCCCCCCTCGGCGCGCCTCCTGATCCCGCCGTTCGCTCAGAATCCCGCCCGCCCACCTATACATCCCAGCCCAGCCCAGTAGTTAGTTGGGGGATGGAAGGCCGATCCCCGCACTAGTTATAGGGAAATACAGGATTCAGGCTCACTTCTATAATTATGGGAATAACTTTTGCATAATTTTCATACCTCTGCAGTACAGGACCATAAGGCATAGTTCAAGGCATACTTCAATAATTTTCAGTAAATTTGGGGACTTGAGTGCTCCTTGCCACCAGCTGTGGCCAAAAAGGAAATTACATACAACACATGAAAAATACATAGAAAATACAACGAAAAATTCCCAAAAATCCTGGGTGCTACTTGTGCTAGTTTCAAGGGTATATACACCTATAAAACCCTATGGCTGTTCAAGCTGAGGTCATGTGACATATTACATCACAAGGCCAAAGCATCTTGATTGGACCCTCCAGTAAAGACATTGAATACCCTTGAATTTTGAGGTCATACGTGTGTTCGTTACAAGGCTATTTACTATCAATCCTCAAAAGACTCGGTCTCGGAAAGTATTTTGCATTTTAGGGCCAACAAAGCCTCGGATCAAAAAGTGTTCTTATACAATCTGTAGTCCTCAAAAAGCTCTACAACTTTGGTCCTGGGTATATTTTTGGTCAATATATTGTAATGAACAAAAGACACCTCACAAGAACAGTCAGTTTCATTAGATCTCAATTTGATTAGATTTCACTTGAATTCCGACTGACTGACCTCAGAAACATTACAAAACAGCCAGTTTCATTAGATTTGGCTTTAATTTATCACATTTGCTTGAAACATCACAAATCAGTTAGTTTCATTAGTGACCGACTGGCATCAGTTTCATTAGAATTGACTGTACTTCACTACTTGAAACATCACAAGAATAGTTAGTTTCATTAGATTTGGCTGAACATCATTAGACTTCACTGAACTTGATTACATTTCGACTGACTGAGCTAAAAAAAACATCACATAAATGGTCAGTTTCATTAGATTTGGCTTCACTTCATTAGACTTTACTGAACATGATTACATTTCGACTGACTGAGCTAACAAACATCGTCAGTCTTGTTAGATTGGGCTTCACTTCACTACTTGAAACATCACAAAAAAGTTAGTTTCATTAGACTTCACTGAACTTGACTACATTTCGACTGACTGGGCTAAGAAACATCACATAAATGGTCAGTTTCATTAGATTTGGCACTTCATTAGACTTTACTGAACTTGACTACATTTTGACTGACTGAGCTAAGAAACATCACAAAAATAGTTAGTTTCATTAGACTTTACTGAACTTGACTACATTTGACTGACTGAGCTAAAAACCATCACATAAATGGTCAGTTTCATTAGATTTGGCTTCACTTCATTAGACTTTACTGAACTTGACTACATCTTGACTGACTGAGCTAACACAAAATAGCGCCGCGTCTCAGAAAGTATTTTGCATTTTGTGGGCCAACAAGGCTTCTGATGGGAAAATGGTATAGGTGACTCTTGTAGCCCTTGATGAGCTCTATAATCTGAGCATAACTTTCCCTTTTTGGACACTAACACCTTTTGCCCAAAAAGGAAATTCTTGCCCAGCCCTTCCCTGGCTCATAATTGTACCATTTGGATGATCTAACATATAGGAATGTTGTTCCAGGTTCTTTGAAGCTGACCAGGCTGAATTGAGCCCATTATAGTGCAAGAGTAGGGTGAAAATAGCGAATTTGATGAATTGTGTTCCTCCATGATATCTTGGGGATACAGCAATATAAATACCTCCTGAGTATTAATTGTTCTCCTAGGCCTGAAGGTCACTGGGTCAAATTGCAACCCATTATAGTGCAATAATAGGGTGAAAATAGCGAACTTTCCCTTTTTGGACACTAACACCTAGCACCCAAAAAAGGAAATTCCCTACATTACCCTCCCTGGCTCATAATTCGACCGTTTTGGACGATTTAACCACATAGGGATGTTTTTCAAGGTCTTTGAAGCTGACTAGAACATGGTGGAGCCCATCACAGTGCAATGATAGGGTAAAATAGCGAATTTCATAAATTGTGTTCCTGGCCATAATATCTTGGGGATACAGCAATATAGATACCTCTGACTGTATTACTTTGTTCCCCTAGGCTATACAAGCACCCTGAAAGCAATAGATTATGTGATGATCATTACAGCTAAAGTCGGAACTGAAGGCGCGACCAATTTTTTTCTGTTTTGGAACATTTTCGGAGAATTGTAAATACCTCGGTCAGTTCTGCACCGATTTGCATAAAAACTAGATAGATTTACTCAGCCAATTCATGCGCATTAGTGACAGAGAGGAATTTTGAAAATATCATGTATTAGGTATCTGTTGTTTTGGAGCATTTTCACACCAAATACCGTTTTTGCATGCCTAGAACAGGTTGAAGAGGCCCAACCACTTTGTGAGGGGCAATGTTCATACTGAGGAAAGGATGTGACAGAGCCAAAAATATCCATAACTTTATTACCGTTCTTCCAGCTGCATTGGAGGCAATCAGCATTTCTTGCATCTGAAGATCCTGTGAGAATCACACTTATCTGAATATTTTGTGTGCTTTTGGCTCTGTCACCTCCTTGCGTAGTTACATACACTGTTGCCTGCAAAATATTAGGCCCCTGCAACATGTTCTAGCCATACAAAAATGGTATTTGGCGTGAAAATGCTCCAAAAACACAGATTACCTAATACATGATATTTTCAAAAATTCCTCTCTGTCACTAATTGCGCATAATTGGCTGAGTAAATCTATCTAGTTTTTATGCAAATCGGTGCAGAACTGACTGAGATATTTACAATTCTCCGAAAATGTTCCAAAACAGAAAAATTTGGTCGCGCCTTCGGTTCCGACTTTAGCTGTAAAAACATCGCATTTTGGCCATACATAGAAATGCCATTTTCGCTCTATTCTGGGCTTCCCCATGGTGTGGGATATCCCAACACCTGTTTTGGACTTAGCTGATGTATATACCTTGGAAAAGTGGACAGCTGACACCAAGGTCACCCTTACCTATGATTTGAGGTGATCATCTGTTGTAGTGGTGTTCACCTCATTCAGCATGCCACAGGGTCGTGGAGATCCTTCTGGGTGCTTCAAACAGATGTTCCAGGTCATATAAAGAGTTCCCAGCCGAAAATGAGGTTAATATGGGGTCATAAACTCGAAATATGTCAGATGACATTTCTTGGTTGTTTTGTGAATAGGGCCCCAAGGAGACCATTGAGTGCGAAATAAACACTCTAAATGGAAAGAGACAATGTAAATGGCTTAGATGAGCTTTATTTGAAGTGTTTTGGTGAAGTTCTGGCCAGATGGTGTTTGAACCATGGCCAGTATATGAAACCAAAGTTGTACTCCATCCTATGCTCAGCAACAGTATTCAGCCAAAACGCGACCAAAACACTTCAAATAAAGCTCAATCTGAGCCATTTACATTGTCTCTTTCCATTTAGTGTTTATTTCGCACTCAATGGTCTCCTTGGTGCCCTATTCACAAAACAACCAAGAAATGTCATCTGACATATTTCGAGTTTATGACCCCATATACAACCTCATTTTCGGCTGTCTTCAGCTGCACCCTGGTGCCATTTCCCAGCGCCATGATCTCCTCGGGGGCACGAAGGTGAGCTGGAATCCCCCTTGTCTGCGTCTTCTCCGTCCAGTAGTCCACCTCCCGTAGCCGCGTCAGAGTCCGTAGCTTCTGGGCCCTCCTGCTCGCTGTTGTTGTGGTTGGCGCCGGGGTTGATCATGGGATTCAGGAAGAGAGCGATTGTCGATCCTCACGTGTGTATTCCTCATGGGGAGCGCGGGGATTTCGGGCAGTTACGTATCCTTTCGGAATCACATCATCTCGTTACCGATCTAGATCTAACATCATAGACACCCACATCTGACGTTAACTGCTTAACACTATTCTCGTCGAGCCCCGTTCCCTCACCGCCATGTCCACCAGTGAGTCCACTCTATCCCGTTCTCCCTTTCCCCTCAAAACCTTCAGACCCTCGTCCTGAACCTACTGCAATGCCTCCCAAAATCTGGCCCCTTCTCATCGGGTATGTTCTTTAGTTGATCTCGTTCACTCCTCGGGTTACCATCCTTGCAGTTATGATGAATTTCTGCCTCAAACGAAGGGGCGGTCCCTTGGACATCACCCAATCCCCCCGCCCTCGCTCGATGTCGATTGCGACTATGACGACATGCCCGCACTCTTAGAGATCATAGAGACGCCCGAAGGACAGCTTCATGACACCAGCATCTACCCTCGTAGGGAGGCTAAGCTCTGATCCGTTTGTCTAGTAGCTTTCAAACTAATTATCTTCTTTCCCAATTGTTGCTACTTGCGAGACTCAATTCAATGGCTCGGCTATTCAATTATGTGATCCATCGACATCACACAAAATGCTAATCAATGTCAACGTACATGCCCTCTGTCGACTGATCTACCCAGGACCCGTCGGGAACGTCGTGCCTTGCCGACACTTCCCATTGCATTCTCAACTCCTCTTCCTTCCTTTGGTCTGCAAGCCATTGGCGACACTCTGGTTCTCGCATCGCCTCCAGGGCGCCGGAAATCAAAAATCCCAGGCCTGGTCTAGCTCCTGTTCCCGCTGCTGTTCTTGCTCCGTCGTATTGTCGTTTTCGAAGCCATTGGGCCTAAAAATAAGCAGTGCAATTATTACTGGTACTGCCGGCTCAGGATGTAACCCACGCTTCATCGGCTGCCGAATCTGACAGGACCGTCCCGATCTCATCACAGAACGCATGCCAACGCGCATGCTCCTCCTCGCTCTGCTCTCGAGATGGCTTCAGTGGAGGAGGAGAGCTTCTTGTCCGAGGTCTCGCCTGCTCTGCAGCAGGAGGAGGGTGGCGGATTCGGGCGCGGTAGAACTATTCAGTAAATTAGTGTTTTTCCCCGCAGAGAGCCCACCTACGCGAACACATTTTCTTCCTCTTCCTGGGCTCATTGCAGTTGTTGGACAAAAAAAGGCCGGATGAGCCGCATCAAGTGTTAAGTTGGAAAACATGCTGCTTCTTTGATCTCAAACGACCATGCACAGGACATACAGAAATGGGAATGTCCGCAATCAGGCCGGATAATCCTGATCATGATCACCGGGAGACATTTTGTGTCCGGTTATGGACTGTGCCCCGAAGCCGCCTGATTGCGCAAAATCACCCTTTGCATCAGTATCTTTCGACGTCAGGAGTCGGTACTCATCGCATAGTGCGGCAGATTGCACCCCTCCATACACACATTTGTCTGGCCCGAAGAGAACCACAGTGTTTTCGCTCTTTCCCAAATAGTAAAGACAGGAAACGATGTGAACAAGTGCCGATATCCATCAGCGATCCCAGCATGCACTGCCATCGTAGGCGTCCACACGGAACTTCTGAAGTAACGGCGCAGAGCACAGGTCCGAGAGTGCCCGGCTGATCTGGATTCCCTCGGCTCGCGCAACCAAATGGGGCGAGTGAACTCGATGATGGAGAAGCTCAACTGCACACTGGTGAGGTGCGCGAAGTGGTCATCAAGCGTCTTGCCCAGTAAGAACAACGTACTCCCCATCTAAAAGTGCATATTGAATGCATTCGGAGAGCCATTAAAATTAGGACTTACCACTGACGTTCCTGTACAATATCGAGACCAACTTTTGCCCTCATCGAGTGTGATCTGGAGTAGGGACATCACAAGATTCGGAGCGCATGGAACAGCTGCACAAATTGGTCGGCCCCGATCCGTGTCAGAAAAATCCGAACAGCCTTATAAGGCAGCCGCCTGATAAGATCCTTATCGGCGCCTTGTAAGATAAACACAAGCAAATCCCCGTCTTGTCAGTCCGGCCGTCTTCTTACAACCCCATCGGCGGATTATAATGGTCTTGTAAGCTCAAGTACAAACCCATTCTCTGAGCAGTCAAAGGTATTGTGAGTAATAAAAATGCATTCCCAAATCCGAGAAGCAGCAAATTATAATTTAACAGTCGTTGTGTGGCAGTGAGCCACTTCATATCCAAGTCGCCTCTTTGGGCGTATCCAAGCCTTTCTTCACAAGGCTATGCCCCCACTGAGCTCGCACGTGCCGAACACACCTTCGGGCAACAACAATCGCATCCACGGCACCGTAGCAGCGACAGGCAAACCGCAGGCGGAACTCGCATAGCAGCACGAACCGCAGCTGAGCACACGGACCACACCCAGTGCCTGTAGGTGACAGACGACGAGCCGCAGGCGATGACCCCGACACTGAGCCGGAGGCGGGCGTGCGTACGTGGACCTGCGCTCGCAGCAGTGGGAACCGCCACGCTTGTCTGGAACGTCGCGCGCGCAGGCGACACCGGTGGTTTCCCTGCCGCGCGGGCTTGCTGCCCGTATTGACTTGGCCGTCGACTGCGCCGGCTTCGTCTGTGCGCCGCCATTCTCTTTCAGCGGCGCGGGCTGCGGTATCCGCGGCGGCACGCGCACACGCACGACGGGCGTGGGCACGTGCGCGCCTCGTCCGTCTCCTCGGGCACGCTGCCGTACTGTACTGCGGCACCTCCTCGATCGGCAGTGTGCCGTTTACAGGCCGCGTGCGGGGCGGGGAGATCGGTATTGACTTGCTTCGTGGGGGATGTCGGCTTCTTTGGAGACGATGTAGATTTACTACTGCTGACGGCAGACTTGGGCGGCTGCGGTGTGGTGGTCTGCGACCCTGGGGGTGTCGCCGATGCCGTCGAGCCCGAACTCGACGTGCGCTGACGATGGAATGTGCAGGCGACACGAACAGCCGCTCCCGCAAGATGCGCACCACAGGCGAGTTCGCCGGCGTCTGCGGGTTGCGCACCTGCATCCCCGCCCCGCGTTTCATACTCGGCTCTCTCCTTCCGTCAACACACCCCGCCCCCGTCCGCACGCCGTTCGCCTCCACCCGTGGGCGCGTCGCCGTCGCCCCGCTCGACCCCGAATTCCCTCCGGCGACGCCGGCGTCCCTCCCGCACTATTTGTCATGCTCCCTGTACTCGCCGTCCCCGTACTCGCGCTGCTCACCACACTCGCCGGCGCGCACCCTTCTCCGGGCTCACGCTCGCGCCCCCTCTGGACTCACGCTCCCATGCCCCCCCCCCCCGCGCCAAATACCCTTCACCAGCCCCGCGTACGCGTACCCACCGGACCCATAATCTGCACTTATGTGTACGCCGCCATAGCGCGACAAGCTTCCGAGCGGGCTCGTGTGGCTCGACCGGCTACGCTCGCAGTCGCTCAGCTACTGCTGCTCGATGTGCGCGTCGCGCTGCAGCCGCGGCCCTGGCTCACGGAGGAGGAGGTGGACGACTACGATGAGTCGTGCCCACGCGGCGGGGGGGAGAGCAGGCTGCCGGCGAGCGCGGGGACGGCACCGGGGGACACGGACACGCCCACGCTGGCGCCGTTGGGCGATGAGGACAGGATGGCCGGCGAGGGCGTGCAGCTGCGCGAGCGCGACTTTGACCGCGACTTTGAGGGGACCGAAGTGGGGACGAGGGCGCGCCCTCGGTCTCGAAATCGAGGATCTCGGTGCGGTACTCGTGCTCCCCCGCCGTCCCCACGGCTCCAGAGTAGGCCCAAACTCGACGCCAAGATCCGGGCCGCCGAGGTAGTCGTGCACACCGTCAGCGGAAAAGTACGCGGAGCGGTGCGTAAAGACCTTGTCCTCCTGCCCGGTGTCGGCATCCTCCTCGAAGCGTCGTCCGTGTCGAAAGCGGAGGAGTGCGTGTTCTGCGCGGCGAGATTCACTGCGGCGCCATTATGCGGGAGGCTGCACCTCCTCCGGCAGCCCCGCGTCCGCGTCCCGCCCATTACCGCCCTCCCACCCATTGCCCACGCCCGTGGTTTTCAAGCGCGCGGGTACGATTGGCGCGATCGTCTTGCTCGTGCTTGTTTTGGAGAGTGCCTGGCGAAAGACGGCCACGCGTCGTTGGGGGAGCGGGAGGAGCGCAGTCCCGGGACGAATTGCACCGCGAGCACGAGAGGCAGACCTCGAGCACGTCATCGTCCGAGTCGCTCGAGACGGCGCTCTCGCCCGCCCAGTTCCCGGGATTGGATTCGTCGTCGCTCTCGTCGTCTCCGGCCCAGCGGAGACCACTCGTCCGACCGTTCCAAGCGGCGTGGGTGCCGTTGGCGTCGGAATCCTCACTGATGGAATTTGAGGACGAGCCGGAGGTTTATAGGGAGGGCGGCGAGGAGAGTTGACGGCAATGCATTCCTCGACGAACATATTGAAGGTGATATGCCGCCTCGGAACACTGTTCTGCCGCGAGGAGGCCAAGGGGGAGTGGGTACAGGGGGCAGGGAGGGCTTGTTCATTTTTTTCGGGTGGGTTTTCGTTTTGAATCTTGTTCGTACTCGGTGAGCTGACTCGATTTAACAAGTTTGATAGTACTCGACTGGAGTGGACCTGCCAAGCTCCAGAATTCGACTTCAATAGCCATCCTCGACGGCAAGTCGCCATTGAAGCCAATCCAGGGTTCATTTCATTAAGAAACCCACTAATGCGGCGCTGAGTTTGTTGCTGGATCGGTGCGCGATGCGGTGGAGACGCAAGGCTGCGGTGCTTGGAAGCTGTGTTTCGAGGAGATGGCGACAGGACTTGTGGCTGTGGGTGGTCGAAGGGGTGCACACACCACGTCAACACTGGGTATCTCAAGGAATGGGTACATATTTTTAACTTATCTTCGCTACACTTGTTTCCTTGCATTCCACTCATTTACATTCATTCATACCTTGTCCTTTCCAGTATGGCCAGAACGAGCCTGGCAGGCTACTCGACATTTTGGGTTCGCCTGCCCCTTCTACGCAGCGCAAGCCCACCGTCAAAACACTCGCGTGATATAACAGGCGCCACTGCTGGGCGGGCTGTAGGGTAGGGAGTAACTGATCAGCCTCGGACTCAACTCGGGGCACGACACAGACCCCACTCGGTGCGCACAACCCCCGATGTGTCGGCGAGGGATATGTCATGTAGCTTTACGGCATGTTGAGATGCGTGCGAGGCGAGTGAAGGTGCGTGTTTCCAGCACCACCAACCCGACACGGCGAAGTCCGAGGTCAGCAGGCACAAATCACGCTGAGGTGGCGTGCAATGGGATTGCCTGCAGCACGTTCGCGTGCGCGACTGTGCGAGAAGCGTGAGCACAGCGCATCGAGTGGACTAGATGATGCGGAGTTGGCGTATCGTGTGGAGAGCGAACTTTCAGTTCAGCACCTCCGCGCTTGACTCGATTGAGCCCTCCACCGTCCGGTATGGAGTGCACACGGAGCTGGGCTAGATGAGGGGAGATATATCTGAATATCTCACCAATAAAAGTCCAGCATGAAGGAACATCCCAGAAAATCCCAAAAGGGATCAATAAAGTGTACCTTCATTCTAATATATAAAGCTTGCTTAGTGTAGTGGTTTTGTGTCCGGCTTGAAGGTCACGTGATATAAGTGTAAGGTCAAGCGTTCAAATCCCGAGTCAATACAAAAATGTAATAGATAGTAATTTCAGTGTAACATCAGTAACAGTAAGGAACTCAGTCAGTAAAAATGTAATAGAAGAAGTAAACAGTCAGTAGGAATCCAACGGGCAGGCACCGAAAGTCTAACAACGTCAGTAAAATGTAACAATGAAATGAAATGTGCAACAGTGAAGGCAAAGAAAAGTAGTGGGTGAATCAGATGGCCAAGCAGCGACAAGGATAATTTTTTCGTTGAGGGAGGCCTCTTCTTGGAAGGCCCGATAAGACATGATAAGATCAGCCATCTTATCAGAGCATCTGATCTTATAGGGCTGAGTTGTTTCTGATAAGTGTCTAATCGTGCCGGCCGATCTTGCCGCCTTACAAGGCCTTATCTGACCTTGTCATTGATTTTAGAAATTTCCGACACGGATTGAGGAAAGCCGAGCAGGCGACAAGGAAAAGAGGTCGAGGTCGTGCGTGTCCAATGCGCGTCGTTGATGAGGAGATGCCAAGTACACCCAGAGATTGCACAGGGGATGATAGCGTGCAAATCTTGCTAAGTCCGACGATAGTCCTTTCATTCGCCGCAACTAGGGAAGCAGCGCCGGGCCAGGCGCTGGCCCGAAGAAATCTGAGTCGAAAAGCAGCTCCTCAACCGCTGTTTGAGACCGAACAAACTCGGTCCACGGCCCCACCACCGAGCCGGCACAACCGAACAATTTTAGCTGGAATGTGATGGACGGCAAGATGTCCGGCGGCAAGGGGATGGTGCGGCATATGACCAGCCGTTCCAAATTGGTCATGGCGACAAGCACCGCCATCCACTGCGTTGATATCACCTGCGTCGCGAAGGAATCCCCAAAAATCAAGGAGCGGATCTGGAAAGACGTCGATAAGACCCACAAAAAAAACACAGATCAACGCACCATTCGTGGCAAGTGATTATTATTAGCCAGCGACTCGATGAGCTTGAGTGCGGTTTTTTCTACCTCAATGTGGCAGTAGAGGACAGGACAGACCACGGCATAAACCGCCGAGCAAGATTATAGAAGTTGGCGCCGCGTCCGGTGGTGCAGAAGCCGGCAATATTCCAACAAACATCTGCACCAAGGGTGAGTCGCAACATTTGGGCGACATCGAAAGCAGGCTGAGGGTTCAAGTGATATCAGCAGTATACTTGGGGAATAAACTCTAACAAGATGCCATATTGAGAATGGTCGGCTAGTCCAGATGATGAAAACAGCCGCGCATCTCCTCCAAGATCGCATCCGGCTCACATGCCTTCTTCCCCTTCCCCTCCCCTGCACGCACAATTTCCGGGTGACCCTCGACGCCGGAGCTTCACTACGTGGTCGTGTCGCGCCTTCCTTGCTGCGGTGCGGGTGTACAGCTCCCTGTGCCTCACTGTGGCCTCACACCCGTGTCTTCCACCCTTTCCACCCTTTACGCCGCCAGTGGTCGCGACACCCCCGCTAAGTATGGCTTCTGAACTTCGGGGTCAGCGAACAAACATATTACATTGTATTGTAACACATACCTAATTTGATAGCTCTATCCTCACTCGCACTCCAGCCGGGATGAAGAGGGCAAGCCATCTGTTGTTTCAGTGAAGGGACTAGTGCTGGACGTTGGAAGAAAGAAAGCGGAGCGTACCATCATGATGTGACTTTCCAAAGATCTTGCCTCGTATCAGAAACATTAGAGCACCGCCTCTGGACCGATCCAAGGCAAGAGTAGGTTACGCTCAGCTCTCCGAGGCTTTGCTCTAGATGTCACCATTGGCGGTAAGTATATGCTGTCGACGTTACCCCACCACGGATTCAACAAGTGTGAATTAGAGCCGACACACTCCAGACTATCCTATCGCCAGATGAACATGAACAGCTGCACCAGTAGAAGCCCTAGCTATGCTTTCCCAGTTGCCTAGAATCCGAGAGCCCCAACGAATTCGAACAGACCTTGGAGCCAAAGAAGTGGCATGAGAATGATAAGACAGCCGCGCACGTGCCCGGGCCGGCTATCCACAGGCCATCCCTCACTCTGTCAATTCGACTTTTGTATTGGACCAGAGCCCGCATTGCGGAATTGAATCGGCAGAAACCTCCATAATACCCAAACTCCATGAACCATAATGATGTCGCAAGGTCTACACCTGGTGGGTAATATTACGCTGAACATCGAAAACAGCGTCTCTACTCAGAAAATCAGAGTGAAACGCACTATTTCAATGACCTCTCAGACCACTAGGGTACTCAATAATTCTCAATACAACTAGCCCTATTCGAATATAAAACAATTTCCTAGGTACTTCTCCGCCAAATCCAAATGCGCCAGTAGGAGCTCTAACAGCGAGCGAAAGTCTATGTAACATCTACATTGACTTCACCATTCAATCCGGCCCTCACATTTAGGTTATTTTTTCCAAGCTGGTAATGTTTCTTTCAGGTGTCCCAATAAACCTTGTATTGAACCCTCAGCTGTGGGTGCTCACCTCTATACTTGCGAGACGACAAAAATATCTTTGTTCAACTATGCGTCTCTACCCAGAACACTTGACTGTACCCACGCAGCCTTGCAACGTAAGTTGATAATTTTTCGGTCTAACATATGATTCGGCTCAGCCAATCAATATATTGAAGTACTTACATCCACAGGACAAGACTAGAGACTCCAGCAAGCAAAGTCGAGCGACATAATAGTCGTTGCTGTGACATGTGACTGGTCGGTCAATCTTCTTACCACCATGTCTCCGATGAGCAAGAAGGCCAACGATCATGCAGCCCGACCGTAAGACGTCTTCAATGTTCCAAACATGACCCACGACTAAACTTGACCTAGGCAAACCGAGGAGTCCAAAGAAAAGGCTCGGCAACGCCTCAAGTTTCCACCTTGCCAGTTCAAGATGACGAGGAATGCTTTTAGAAAGCCGGAGGCGCGTGAAAGCAAGCTGCTCTCATGGCTGAGCGACGGTAGGCCTGGACCATACACCTTTTTGTGGACTAAGATCCCAAAGCAGCGGCCACAGCCAAGGAACATCGCCGACAATGGGATCCGCCCAAGAGGCCCACACCCCTGTCGTCTCGTCTCCCATCACACCGCGGAAGTTCGCCTTCAGCCCAACATCTTGCTGCTGTCGACGTTTCACTCACACAAGCACGGAAGAGTTTGCGCTTAGCGCGCTCATGGGTATGGCTGCTACGCAGGACTCACCAACCAGAAATCTGTATGTAACAGCCCATCTTCTCAACGTCGTTTCCCGCGGGGATTAATTGCCTTTCTTTCCTTCCAGACCTGCAGTCCCCACGAAGCCGCCCTATTATCTGCGACGACTTGAACGTCGGATATGTGCTCGCTGTGCGTAATTCCTCAATCATTCATATGATTACTTCTAACGTAAACAGGCCTTCCCGTTCTCCCTCTCGAGAATCCTCTGTCCATTGCCGTCTTTGAGCACAGAGTTGTCAAACAGCCTGAAGATGACCGGGTTTTCGCCCCGAGCATGCTCCCTCCGTACGCATCTCCCGCCTCTCCCCTCCAAAAGAAAGTCTTTCGGGAGACCGGACTACTCGGCCCACTGACAGGTGTGCAACATGTGCAGTGGATCGCCTCCCGGCTTCAATACCCGGATGATGAGATCGACGACGACGAGATCCTCCCAGATCCTGTTTTGGGGGGTAATCTCAGCTCCGAACGTTGGCAGGGTATCCGGTCATGGCGAAGGCACCACATGGAATACGAGACCGCATGGGATCAGGAGGCTCGCTGCGCCGTTGCAGAGTTGACTCGAGAGCGGACGTTCTTCGGGGGACAGGCATAAAATATTAGTTTCTTTGTTCAATAGAAGCATTGTTCGTTATTCGGACCGTGGACCGTGCCGTGTAATTATACCCTACCTACCGATCTATGCGACAATTATGTTCTTGGCAGTCCCACACATGTAACTCGTCAATCAAGAAGCCTATCCTTGATTTGTGGATCCAAAACACCGCGTGTGTTACTTATTTCCCCATGGACTTTTTATCGGAAGACACTTGTTTGTTAAAGAATTAAGCTTGACAGCCAGCCCCAGGGGGTAACTCATACGTTCACAACACAGAAGAGCGCGAAAAATTTCATTATAGGGCAGCGAATACAGGCAACTATAACTACCGCCGCATGAGAACACATTCTGTTGATCACAGTGAGCGAACGTGTTACAAACCCAACAAGGAAAATACATACCAGCGTGCCACACGAGAACCCGAGGCGGTGGGCGCGGCGGGGGCAGCCACGTGGGACACAGGGGGCGCCTCCGAGACACGCTCACACTCGCCCTGGCGGTATTGCGTCCGATAGTAAAGGAGAGCCTCTTGAAGGCTGTCTTTCTTCTTGCGGGACTGATTGGGAACCCCACGGACTTGGTCATCGGCGTCAGCGCTAATGAAGATTAGAAAAAGAATTGGTAAAAGACATGTAAAAACGTACTATGAGGGCATACAAGCTGGGGCGGCGGCCCACACACACAACGTACCAGGCCTGATGTTTGCCGTAGCCAGCGGGGAACATGGCGTCGATCTCGTCCGGCAGCGGGGCGGCGCTGTGATGGAAAACGGGGCCCAGGGCTGCAGAGATGGGTGAGCCGCCAACTTGCCACGCTAATAGATTGACTCACGAGCCACAGATGCAAGCGCAGCCACCACCTGGCCCTGGACGACAGCAGGGAGCTTGTCTACAACACAGAGCACACATCAGACCAAAAGAAATCGGTGGGCAGCGCACGTACCATTGATCTCAATACAAAGACAGGTCATGTCGAGGGCGAGCTTGGACATCGCAGTCACTTTGGAGACCAGCGCCGCCATCTCCTGCTCGGAGGTGGGGGCGATGGTCGTAGCCGTGCGGTTTTGAGCCATAGTGGGAAAGGGAAGATAAGGGGGGACGCGCGAACGGATAAAGGGGATACAAATTTATAACAAGAGGATCTTAGATATCCGAGCGATCTAGCCATAAGACGCGTCGTCAGCTGCTGATCAATCTGTGTACAACGTGAGCAACGACCATGCATGTCCAGCCTTGCTTCGATTTATGTTTTCGCTCCATTTAGCTATTCTCTTGGTTTGGTTTCATCCCGTTTAGGATACCTAGACTCGTGTGAATACAGTCAGTTATGCACTGGATTGGTCCAAGATTCGAGCAAAAATACTTAAAACAGGTGCGTGCCTGTAAACATGTTCACGTTAAACCGGCGCAAACGAAGAAACAAAGGCTCAAAATCAACCGGAAATGGTGAATTGCCTGTAAATATAAAACACGATCAGTTAATTTGTCTCGCAGCAGTGTTTTTTACTACCGCAACATATCGTTCTTGCACTACCGCAGCGTATCGCTCTTGCACTACACACTAGATCACTTGGATTGTATTATGCCCGCACAGCCCTGGGCTACCGCCGACCAAACAGTGTTTCTGCATACCTGGATGGCCGACTTCTTGCGCCGCCAGGCGGAGAAAAAGCTCAGCCACTTCTGGGCTCCTGTCTATGGCGCCTGGTTCAGTAAATACCCCGAACAGGCCAAACTTGATTTACCTCTTCCCGACAAACCCGATGCGCGCCAGTTGACCCCCGAGGAGAACAAGAAGCTTGGAGACGCGATTATGGAGAGAAGAAGGTAAGGATGTTCTTGATGCTCTTCGTCGTCCCAACTGACGGCTCCCTTCCTAGCAAATTGCAAGCTGGTTTCGTTACCAAAAGACCAAAATCGGCAGCGGCCAACCCCGGCACCAATAGCGCTCAGTCCATCAAGCTGGACGCGCTCGTCCACGCGCTCTTGCAGCAGAAGTCCCACAAACCCAGGCGCACGCACGCCAGCCGATTGAAGTCTTCCAGCGACGCAACCGCGCCTTGATCAGAGAGACACTAGTGGCCGAGGGATACAAACAGTATCGGCGGGCGCGACGCTGTGGACGACTGGACTAACGAGAGCGACGGTACCGAGCCTGCGCTTGCGAAGGCTGTCCAAGGCTGCTCGCATGTGTTTGCGCACCCGTGTCGTTAACGCGCTTTGGACGAAGGCGACTGATGAGGAACGCGCACAAGTCCAGGAGGAGGTCGAAGCCAAGAAGGAGGAGCTTCGAGAGGCAGAGATGAGGGAGGAGGAGGAAGCTGCTGAGCGCACCCCTGCTCAGATCCAAGAGTCAGTCGACTACAATTTTTCACGCATTTTATCAGCATACTGATGAGCCTTATACCAGTGGAATAGACGGCCTGGATGCCTTCTACCACCAAAGTCCACACCGCCGGACACTTAGCTACGAAGTGGGTTGGAATGACACCTCGTTGGAGGGCCGAATCCTCGATTGGGCGGAGAGCTCAGCATGAAAATGTACGGCATTCCCTTTATCGGACAGCATCAATAATTGATCACTTACTCTCTTCCTCCAGCATCTGCCACGGCGAGACGGTGGAGGGCAACGACTTCAAAGACTCATGCGTTGATTTCGACAAAACACATTGTAGAGGCCTTCGAGGGCTTCCTCCAGCAAGTCTTCTGTGCGTTATTTCTTCCCGCTCAGTCACCTTACTGCCGCTAAGTACAATTGTTTTCAGCTGCTGCTGAATGTTGCGCGAGCGCTCTCGAGCCCAGAGCTTTGGCAGAAAATGATTCTTCACGCCCTGCTACTGTAATTCAACCAGCCGCTCCACAAGCACCTGCCCCGCCTCCTGCACCGAGGAAGAAGAAGACAAGTAAAAAGAAGAAAGGTGTACCCGCCGCCATTCAAGCTCCACCACCTCCTGCCCCGACCTCTTCTGCCCTCCCGGCCACATCGCCCTCTCCCGAGCTCATGTCACCGCCCCCGTCGCCCTTTTTGGAGGCTCAGTCCCATGACAATTTGGATGACTGTAATGGCTTCGATGAATCCCTGGAGTTTGTCGCTTCTTGGATTTCGTTTCAGTCTACTAACTTGCATCCAGCTTCCCCCAATATCCTCCGTCCAATGCCATCCCTGCTCAGGTGTCGGGTGAGGCATCAATCAATGGGTACATGTATTATCTGTCGTCCGTTATTTTTTTCTGATTTTGGCATCTGCAGCTCCGATGCGTCAACCATGACCCTCGGTGGCCGGCTGGTATGTCGCCGCCTTTGAGCCCCGGGTCCGCCGCGGTGATCGCCTTGAGAGAGCGCAGTGTGCTACCCACGACAGAGCGGGGCGGAGTACTACCAGGTCCCACCATGGTCATCAATCCCGTTCTGCTCAGCATGGCAAATAAGCCTTTCACTCCAACCCCGCCTGACTGGGCCAAGACTCAAGTCTCCTGTTCGAGGCATTCAAGCGCCACCCGCCTACTGCCCGCGTTGCCCATGCCCCGCCCCATTCCCGCGTCGTCCCTTTCGACCCTTGGGACCCACGGCAGCGGCACGAATCGGCTGCACAGCCTTGCAGAAGGCTTAGGTCCAAGCATGATCACGCCGCCTGCGCCACCCATCGTCCCTGCGCCACCCGTCGTTCCCATGCCGCCCGTCGTCCCTATGCGCCACCTGTCGTCCCCCGCGCCACCCGTCGTCCCCGCACCGCCCATCGTCCCCGCGCCACCCGTCATCCCCGCACTGCCCGTCGTCCCCGTGCTGCCCATCGTCCCTGCGCCACCCGTCGTCTCTGTGCCGCCTGTCGTCCCCGTCGTCTCCACACCCGTCATGCCTGGATCCCAGCCTACTGCCAAGCCAGTGCAGGACGTCGCCAAGGTGCAGCACACACAGACGGCGGTACAGACGGCGGCGCTGGGAACGGAGCCTGTGAAGCAGGGTAGAGGAAGGCCTCGGACGGTGGTACCTCCTGCTGGTGCTGTGCCCGTGTTGCCAGATGTGACGAATACCGTTCCATCCGCATCTGCTGCGGCATCCGAGCTGGGCACTGTTGTCGTCTGTTCCAAGATTGGCGACAATCACGGGGAGGCGAGGCGGGGCGGCAGCTCGGGAGCGGGCGGCGGAAGCATTGGCGGCCCAGCGTGCGAAAGGGTGGGTCCAAGGGCCTGATGGAAACTGTGACCTTGCTTCGCTCGCACAAGCCGCCCCGTAATGCTGACGGCAGCTTCGCCGGCCCTGCTCCCAAGGCACCAAAGAGAGTGATGATATTGCATTGTGGCCAGTAGTTAGTGGGGGCCGCATTCCAATCCTTCTAGTAGTAACTGGCCAGTAAGTTTGCAGACACAATGCAACGTCTCCGCCAATGATGGCAATCCTCTTCAATCAATCACTCATCACTGCTAAGCCTCTGCTAACCTGTACCCGGCACTGCCCGGCTTACCAACCCTTGATCTCGAGCCCGTTTGAGCCAGCCAACAGATGCGATATAGCTCACATCAATCGAAAATGATCGTTCAACCTCTTTGGGAACGCGCTGCATGCTCACAACCCTTATTAGGGTTCTTGTCCGAACCCCCGAAACCTCCCGCCATCCGGTTTGTTCCCTCAGCAAATCATCTTGTGAATGTACGTACTTGGCAGCTGCCAAACAAAATGCTGCTGGTTCACGATCTCGACATCTACACAGCGGTTACCGGATACGGACTAATCCTCCTCCTCCTCCTCCTCCTCTTCGCCGTTGCCGTCTACGACTTCCTTGCCATGGACATCCCTTCCTCATCATCTTCGTCAACGTCCTCCGCACCCAAATTGACCACAACCTCCGGCCCGACCTCCCTGATGCCTGCCAAATCTGCAGCCCCCCTTTGCGCGCAACCCACCCCACTGCCTCTGCAACCGCCCACAAGTCCGTTCCTCACGGGCCACGTGCTCCTTTGCGTATGCGCGCAACCCCTCTGCAAGCGCCGGGGACTCCACCGGCCTCGCCGTTGCCCGTGTCTCCCACTTCCCCCCCCATCCAAACCCCATATTCAATTGTCCGCCGCATTTCCTCCTCGACAAGGACAATGTCCTCATGCCAGCGCCGCATCCGTGCGTAGGCTTTACACCATTCAACGCGTAAAGCTGATCTTCCCATGAGCAATTGCAAGGACCAATCAAAGATGACACATACCTTCGTCTAGCTCTTTCTTTCCGCCCATCCATCCCCGAGTCGTACCAGATCCAAGACATAGTGTGCCTTCCCTCGCCAGCTGCCACCGTTCCCGTCACCGCCAATCCTCCCTCGACAATCTCCCCCAGATCCCGCAGTCGCTCCTGCGCGGCTTTATCCTCGTCCGACCACGTCCTCTCATTTATTCCTCGCACGTCCTCATCGGCCAGGACCCTATGCATCCTTTCCCACGGCCCGTGGCCCTTCAATCGCAGGTACGTGTTCCTACATAGCGGTACCGCAACTTCGCCTTGTGGATTCGGATCACGATCTGGCGCAGAACACCTTGCCCCCGTGTCAAAGCCTTCTGCCCCGCCACGTTGCGCCGTCGGAAGCAGATGGTAGCGGACCGTGCACGTAATGCCTGACGCAGCTCCTCCAGCGTCTCCGCCAGCTCTGCCTCGCGGAAATTCGTCTCGATATCAGCCAGCCCGTTTTCGCACGCTTTCCCCCTAGCCTCCGCACCCAATTCCGAAGGGAGAAAGAGCTTGATGCTCTCCGCGGATCGTGCCCTCTGCTCGTAAACATCACGTTGTGCGGACGTCAGGAAAATAGGTAGATCCGGCATGTAAGTGCGTTGCAGCTTTTTGAAACGATTGATACGTCTGAGGAGGGCGGTCTTGCGCTTCACAAAGTCCAATTCTTGGGACGTTGAAGGCTCCTTCATGGCTTTGATGTCGATGGTGAGGTTTCGCCTGCCATAATTGTTGGTAAGCCATATTATGTCGAATCTCGAAGCTTACTGCGTTTCCTCAATATCCAGACCCATGCTGATGAAGGACGTCGCTGTATCGTGGCGTTCAATCTCCATTCCCACGCCTGTCCTCATCAGTTCCTTTCGCGCCATTTCTAGCCGTAGCTCTTTCACGTTTTCACTGTCAATAATCATGTCAGACTCCAGGGCAACGGGCATCACAGATCTGCACGTACTCTTTGTCTTCGGCATCTCAAACGGCGACCCAGCCCCGTCTGTCTGCCCCTTCGACTCCCAGTCATGCACCCACGCCCTCCAATCGCCACGCCGCCGCATCCTCCGCCTCCACCACCTCCGTGAATGCGTCAAATGCTTTTTGTGTTTCCGAGCCTCCTTCAAATCGCGCACCATGCGCTGACTAAAAACCCTCCGGTATGACACTGTTCGCATCCAGTTGTGGAACGCGAACAGGCCCTCCAGAAACGCATGACGGCCGCCTGGGCCCATCATCTTCGTCGAACCTGCCGCCCGTTCGTAAACTCCCAGTTTTGCTCCACATCTTCCCCATCGTCATTCCCGACCCCGCATCCAATGGAACGAATAGGGAGAATGGCACGGCCATTTGTGCCCGAGCATATGGAAGTTCGGCACTTTGAATAGGACGTTCATCTTCTCGGGATCAATTTGCATCGCCTCGGGCAGGGTTTTCATTCGAGGGACGAACTTTTGCTGTACTGGCAGGCGATATCGTAGGACAGGATTAACCACAAGATCATCGTATTGAGCAGTGCAGAAAACAGAATGAAGTCCATATTACAATAACTGTGAACTCGAGTCAGAAAAGTCACATCACGTCAACAAAACCGCCTACCGCTCGCCACGCTGCAGGTCCCCGATACGTTCGCGCGCCACATGTTGTGCCGTGCGCATGTGACACCACCGACACCCGTCGTTCGTAAGCCCTTCACGCGCCTTGCGTTCGCCAAGAACATGGCTTGGAAACCAGAACAACTGGAGATTTCTTGTTCGTCGACGTGGTTCCGGAGATAGTCCTTGTACAAAACCGGTTGCAGAAAAAACCGAGACCGTCATCGATGATCGGGTCCTGCGCTTCGCTCGAGACAGTGCGATTGATGAGTTTGAAATTGCAGTCTTGGGCGTAGAAAGTGTGATATTTAAATCTGAAAAGACTGTTAGCGTCGATGAGCAAGACCCATCACACCACGTACGAGAGATCCTCGGGCATTTCAGCCCAGTTGATGGTGTTCCATCCAACCGTCAAATTTTTACCCGGTTGCGGACACGCCCGGCAGGCTAGCGCTAGTTCGCCCTGCGCCGTTCCCTCGATACCACCCGGTGCGTGCCCTCTGCCTGCGCGTTTCATCATCAGCATCATACAATGCTGAAACGATGTGGATAAACGTGCGCCGACGATTCTGAAGACTGATCAATACAAGGCGCATGCGTAATATTGAATGCAAGAAACTCGCCAGCAGTGGGTTAAGGCCATCAGCGTTTGTCAACAGCTCCAACGAGCGCAAAAAAAGTAGCTCGACACCTTCCCCAGACAGTTGAGGTTCTGAAAAGGCGGAGCACCCCGAAAGTTGCACAGGTGAGGGGTCCCGAGCTGTTGCAGGCCACCAGCACACGCGCATCAGCTGCTGGCGATGTGCGATGTGCGAGTCGCAGCCACAGAACTGGACAGCGACATTATGAATCCCGTTGACATCGATCACGGTGAACTTGTATCGACCACGATGCATAGCAGGGCACAAGGAACCTGGAGTATGGCCCAACTGCACAACAAGGCCCAACGTCGCGAGGCCCACCCGCTCAAAGTACTCGCCCGTCCACTCCTGGTATTACCGCCCGTCAGCCAATTGTGCTAATAAACCGCCACTGACTCACCTGTATCCAATGCGTCGGCAAGACCTGATGACACTCGACTATGCAGGTCCGGCAGAACATCCCCGGACCATAGCAAGTCTGACTCTCGCAGCGGTACACTGGGTTCTCAGCGCCGCATGACCCGCAAGCTGAATACACTTCTATGTTCCCCCGGCCCTCGAGCCATAGCATTTCATCCAAGTACTCGTCGCGGTGAGTTACCCAGGTCTGGAAAGGCAAGTCCTGAACCCTATCTCAGCAAGTGGACCAAAATTAATATAATGACAACGCACTGAGTTCACATAACGTTTGGGTTTGACGGTCACAGAAATACCATCCGCCTCAGGCTCCTGTACCTCAGGAGCCAAAGATTCGTCGCCCATGTCGTAGCTAAACTCCGGGGCATCAAGCCCGGTATTGGTCGACACGTCTTCCGCAAAGTAAGCCGGTAGAGCAGGAGCACCGCGGTCCACAGTGACTGGATGATCTATGACACGACGTCCATCCGCCGAAACACGAACTACAGAGGCGGTGTCGGGCCGATGCGTATAGAGGGTGGGCGCCCCGCCTCGACGTCGATGTGGTCGAGACATGGTAGAAAGGGGATTGGATTATGCGCCCCAAATCCAATCCCCTTCCACCAGTCGAGTAAAGGTCATATGTATCACATGTCTGTAGTACTACAGCAGCCGGTATGGTAACACTTTTGCAAAAAAACATGACAAGAAGTGTCACACATTTTGCAAAACACAGCGGTAACCTTATATGGTAATTCGTGTCTAAAAAAAATGCGCAAAATGAGATTTGAATGGCTGACCTACAGATAACAATATTATCCGGCATCATTACCATTACACCAAGAAGGTTATAGATGCCTAGGTTGCTTTCCCAGTTAGGTCAAGCCTAGGCTTGACCTAACTGGGACTGCTCATACCCAGACCTAGGGCAGGCAAGCTGCCCTAGGTCTTTGAAAATTGTTTTGCACAGTTTATTCAGTGTTTTGATGGGGTAAAAAACCCTAACCAACCCTAACCAACCCTAACCAAGCTAACCAACCCAAACCCCTAACCAAAGAACTCCAATATACCTGGGGCTAACCCCTAACTCTAACCTTCTAATCCTAACCCTAACCACCACCCTAACCGTAACCTGGCCCTATGCAGGCCCTACAGGGTGGTGCAAGGCTTATTCTGTATTTTCCACCCCTATATGGCCTCTCCAAACTCATTGAGAAATACAGCTATCATAGTATAGTGGTTAATGCATGGATCTAATTATGGCCATCATGCAAAGGTTTTTGGTTCGAATCCCACTGGTGACTTTCTATTTACCTTTCCTTATTTGGATGTCCGGTGGCTGTACGCTCACTAGCCAGTGCTTTTGCAAAAGATGTGACAGTCATAACCAGCCTTTTTGCAAAACACTTACTTGGTCTAGTGACTACAGACCTTAAACGGGAGGTGCTGCACAGCCACAAGCATATTGTTTAAGCTCCGGATCAAACAAAAGCAGTAAGCTACAGTGTTTGCGGGCGCCGGACTCCAACTTTCTTGGGGAAATGCAAGCCGGCCCACGAGTAATCTACAACTGAATCCAGCCCCCACCCCGCATACGCCGAGCGCAATGCCGCCTCCTCAGCGAACTGGCGAAATGGCGCGCGGTTGATCGTGGTCCAACACTCGGGACATTGCCAGCTTTTGTGGAGCCAGACACGAATGCAAACATAGCAATGGCTATGCCCGCATTCGTAGCTGCAATGCAGTTCAGTTAGACTAAGAGAACCAGGCTCGAGAGGGAAGACTTGCGATACAGGGTGCGCTTTTACGCCTTGGCAAATTGCACAGCGGTGGTACTCCTCTACGGCGTCATAGTTTTGGGGGCGGCCCGGTCCTAGCCACAGATTCTCCGTTGTAGGAGGCGGAATCTGGCGGTCCGACCACCATGTTGCACGATGGAGTGGCGAATAGCGGCGCTTCGTGCGGGCGAAGATACAGTTGGTGATGTGGGTGCTTGTGACGGTGAACGGGCAGAGAAGGGAGGTGGAGGCAGTAGTGGAGGCGGAGGCGGAGACGGAGACGGAGTCACCTGTATCATCGACACAGATCCTCGGTGCGGAGCAGGTGGGGGCGGGGGTGGGGTTACCCGTATCGTTGACGCCGGCCCCGGTAAATTCGTGGCCTTGGTGGGGGAGCGGGGGGCGGCTGCTCTCCGGCGACGATGTCCTCCTGCGGCTAATCAAGGTCAGGAGCATTGCTACCGCAGACGACTGTCGATCTCACCTTGCTCGACGCTGACACGATTGACGCGGACACGACGCCCGGGGCATCGAAGACCAGGGGATTCTCACGCGAACTGCCGGGCTGGAGGTCGACATAGTCAGGTACAAACTGCAATCAAGCAAAATATATTTCCCACGTTGGAACTCGTCCAACAAATCCAACTCCCGGCTCAGTCAAAAAAGACCACATCACGGCCAGGGGGACCGCCAAGACGAAGTTAGAGCGCATGGGTTGCCAACCATGTGCTCGCATCTGTTCCTCGGGGCAGACGGCGCCCTCGCAACCGCAGAAATCGACGGTAACAGTGACCATGCCTCTGACGGTTATCGCCTCTACCCTCTCAGTGCACCTTTGAGCACATGTCGCACGGCGTGGCCCAGGGCAATGCGCAATCCCAGGTCGCGCAAGGATGTCACCGTGTAGGACTCTAGGATGTCGCTCCAGGCCTGCAACGTTTTCCATCAGTAGATAATAAGCGATCGGTCGACACTCACCTTTATCGCATGGAAAGGTAGATCTTCATGCGCTCCCGTGAAACATTGCCCGCAGCGTTGATGCGAGCAGCCGTTGCAGCTGAACTCAGCGACCTGGCCGCAGGCACAGTCGGGTTTCTGAGCACGTCTGCATCCTCTCTGTTGCGCCGCACGCTGTGTGTAAGGGGACTTCCATGAGCAGCGACCACGCAATCCTGACAAAGTGCAGGCAGCGTGCACTCGTCACAACAATATGATGCGGTCGACCGCAGGGACACGCGGCCTCCGTATGCTCCTTGCGCCAAGCGGGCGTCGAGAGTGGCCTGTACATCCTAATTGCTGGAGTTCAATGCTGCCTGCAACCAGACCACTCTTCACTGACCTGAATTAATTTTTCTATTTCCGAGTTCGACAATCGTTTTTGCCCGCTCATCGTTGGTCGTCGCCAAGAAGAGAAAGACACAGGCGGTGGAACAGATGCGCATGTGCGCAATCATTTATTTATTCCTTTGGGTTCGGGTGGCGACTGACGCAGACGGACCATCACGGACGAGAGAACGGGAGAATTTTTTCATACTTCGGTTCTGAGCAGTTGTACAAGATAGTGGCGACGTGTATACCATATTACGAGATCCCGACCTATATTGAGGGACGGCGGGCTATTCCTAGCAGAGTCGCACATCAAGTGGTGGATCGATGTGAATAGGAGGTCATACGTACCGGATGAGGCGGGCGACAGCAGTGTCAATGGCCAAAAGCTCTGCCCGCACCCTGTGGCGGCGGGAAAGGTGAACAGTGTAGTCATAGCTCGCGAAGAGGGTGGACGGAACAGACTGTGTTAAGAAAAAGTCAGAAGGGTCTGGAAGCGAGTAAGAACATACGACATTGGCGGCGGCGAGGGCATCATAATCAATGTACCAATGACGCATCTCCCACTGCTCGCCCAGAGGCCTGTCCTGGTTCTGAATGACAGCCTGTAGGTACTAATACTGTCAGCGCATGCATAAGAGTGGGAGAGGAAGACAACGTACGACTGCATCGGCCATGGTAGTGCGGGCTCCGGCGCGAGCTGCGTGTCACACGTAACACTGGCCGCTGGATCAATTGATCCAAATTCCCTTTTGCGGAAATTGTACTACACTTCGACGTTGACCTTATCCTGAATACTCAGCGCGCTCTTGAGAAAAATAATGTTGTGAATAGCATTAAAATAGCTAACCAAACACATTCCAACCGCAACCCGAGAAAATTGGGGTACATTTTGAATCACACACATCATCGGTTAACCGTTTGTGAGCGATGCAGGGTGAGTTGGACGGTTTAAATAGGACTGGTGAGATCGCCGTGCAGAGATTGTTTATTTAAGCAGCACTTGTTTTGAGTCCATCTTTAAGGAGGTCGAAGGTGGTAAAGAAAAAGTTGAGTCGCGTCGAGCCCAAAATGGCAGTGTGATCAAGGTATCATTTTGTCCCATCTTTCGATGGTGAAACGGCGAACG
Source organism: Mycena olivaceomarginata (assembly GCA_029378375.1). Classification (NCBI taxonomy): domain Eukaryota; kingdom Fungi; phylum Basidiomycota; class Agaricomycetes; order Agaricales; family Mycenaceae; genus Mycena; species Mycena olivaceomarginata. The sequence goes on along the minus strand of JARKIC010002867.1, from coordinate 6,033 downwards.
GGCAAAACCAAACCCCCCAATGAGTCTGACGACTACAAAAATGGTTAGTCCACTCTTTGCACCCTCTTTCTGAATGACTTCTAAGCAGTACGCTTGAAATTACCCAGGGATAGAAGCTCGAAAGCGGGAGAATCATCGTCGTTCAGCAGCAGCGTATTATGCGCGGTATGTCTTCAGATTTGGTTTACTGGCCTATATACTGAATCTCTGATATGGAAGACACCCGGAGGCCCCGAGAAAAATCGCATTAACATGCAGCAAAGAAGGTACTCGTAGTAGATTCTACATAGGTAATTCCGAGGCCACCTATATGTTACTGAGTCTCGACGTACAGGGCTGCCGCGAAGGTCAAGAAACGCCGGTGGGATCTTCCCCAGACGCCCAACGCAGCAGAGCTAGCAGCTGTCGAGGAGGCTGAGGAGAATGCAAGCAGCTCGTTCCGCTTTCAGAACCCGCCCAGCGCAGCAGCTGACTCAAACGACCTTCCGCGATCTGTGGACCGGTGGATCGAGGCCGGGAACTCGGTAGTGAACAGAGCGGCTGCAAGCACCTCTCATGGCCTAGAGTTGGTATCTCTAAGCCCGACACAACAGGACGCACTTGTGGCTATTGCCGTCGAAGTGTTGTTGGCAACAATGAGCGGACGTCCGGGTGTTCTCCAGCTTCCAGAGAAGCCAGTTTCATGTAGCTCGAATGCCACCAGGTGCGTCTACGAATTATGCTATGCCATAAATCTTCGTTGACGGGTACGCCCAGAGAACTCCCAGTAGATTCGCGCAAGCCCGGGCGCAGAGTGCAGTCTGCCCTCAACTTTGTAGCAGAGCTCAATGCAAATCCCTTGACCCCTCCCAACTGGGTCCAGCAACACCGGTGGAGAAGACCGCGTGGGGGATGCACACCAGCAAAAATATCGGCATGGAACGCTATCTTTCTATAACCGAGTGGCAGCTTCAGATTTTCTTTGATCAATGCGACGGGGAGAGGACGGACAAGAGCAAGAGTAGTTTTAATACTGTGTACTCGGCTTGGAGCAAAATAGCACGAAATGCGAACTTCGAATGAATTGCAGACGAGAATACAGGGGAGATAAGCTAAGACGACTCTGAGCACGGCTCTGAGCCCCAGCCCCTACCAGCGCTGCCCCGATTCCATGTGCCCGTGCGCCAGGCTTCCATGCCCTCTTCGTCATCACTCCAGGGCTGACCTCTGCCCCATGCGCAGGGGTCATCCCAGGGGACGTCCTCGTGCCGTTCGCTCTCTGTCCCTGTCGACAGTGTTACGAAGTCGTTCGTGCTGAGCTCTTGGAACGCCTCATCGAAGGCAATTTGATTGAGCCGCTGCTCGTCGTCGAGTCGCTGTCGGCGCAGAGCAACTGCAAAGATGGCCGCTGGGATTTTTTGAATTCTTGTGCGAGAGGGTAGTCGGACTGACTTACCCAAAACGGCGCGGAGCCGATACCGTGCCTGCAGCGACTCAGGTGTTCTCAAGTGTGGCTGGGGGTGGTCGGCCAAGAACACACATTGCGCATGGTTCGTGTCGGCCGTGGCCCCGAACCCGATGTCGGTCCAGACGTGGTACGAGGGGAGGTCGATCTCGCTGAAACGGATGCGACCGAGGCGGTGCGTGAGACGGCCACGTTCGAGACAATGCGGAGGGAGCAAGGGGTGACGGTGAGGATCGTGTTCAATGAGAGGCACGTAACAGGGCCGTGTCCTTTGGCGGTGAGTGCGAGCCATAAGTATTACTATCAAATCAAAAGAGACAAAGCGCACGTGCCGGCGATCTGGTGTTTCAGGCCTCCTCACCAAACACTTTGCACGATCTCGGATGCCTTCCACATTCCCGGCGACCAACATGGAGGAGGTGGACCTGGTGCCGGACAGGCTCACGCCGGGGCACGACCCGCGCTACTGGTGTCTCCCGCCGATCCACTACGATCCCGATGCCGTCGAGGCATCAGAGGCGGGTACGAGTTCCACCTCGTAACTCAAGGACGCAAGGTGGGGGTCTGGAAGAATTGGTGAGTGGGGCAACATTATCTGAGACGTTGTTGCGTTTGTTGACCAGAAAACCAGGACAGAGGCGCAGGCGATGGTGACAGGGTATCCGAGTAGTGGTCACAAGGGGCACCATTCCTACGATGCGTGTGTTACTGAGTGGCAACGACACTGCCGTCTCGGTGTGCACCCCATCCATCAGATCCCTCCGACCCCGAACCCGCTCAGGGAGGCCGCGGCGGGGTGGGACCAACCGGATCGGCGATGATGGGTGGCTCTTCCACACCAAGTGCGGTGTCGCCTTCCACACCAAGTGCGCGGAGCATCACCGACGATTCGGCGGGCCGCAACAGCGGCGAGAGTCGTGTGGCCCCGCGCCAGCACCGGTCAGGCGGGTGGAGCACTCCCCACACCGCGCCGCCGCGGTATTATGCCATCTGGGGCGGGGGACAGCTGTTCAGCACAAGGTTGGTCATACTGAGTACTTGACGTGGGTGATTTAACCATGTTCCACAGACGCGCCGCCAAGCTTGCTTTCGACGAGATGGTGGTGGAGGACGGGGAGGAACCGAGGCTGTTGTCCACCGATGATTTTGGTATTGGGCTGAAGTACGCAGAAGGCGATATCTAAATAAATTTATTGCTTCGAAATGATGATACCTACTGAGCTTTGTGACGATTTAAGTAAAGATATGCTGACAGATGGGGAGGACTGACCCAGCATAAAAAATCCACGTGCAACGAGACGCAAGACGCGAGATTGATTGGATACCCCTGCGCAACGAAGCAGGACGATCCTCTAGTGGAGACGATGAACTCAGCCGTCCAGGAATCCCCTCTCGGGGCGACGCGCCTACTCCTCCTCCTCAAGGCAACGCGCCCCTCCTCCTCCTCAAGGCGAGCGCCCCCTCCTCCTCCTCAAGGCGACGTGCCCCGTCCTCCTCACGGCGACGCGCCTCGTCCTCCTCAAGGCAACTGGAAGGCTGCCGTATTGTGGAGGCAGTCAACACGAGGGGTCGGCCAGACAGAACTAAGAGGAGCCAAGAATGACAGAACAATAGTGTGGTCATTCAAGAGCAGCCACTGAAAGGTACATGGTGGTCAAGACCAAGAAGAGAAGATGCTATCAGTAAAGTACATAATCACAATCAATGTGCAGACAGATACGTAACAGGAATAGAATGTAACATGAGTATAAATCAGAATGTAAAATAAGGACTCAACAACGGCAATGTAAAAGGTAGGATGTCGAAGAGTGGTATAGGTGATCATTGAGGAGGATATGGGTGAGTCTGAATGATAAGGAAATCTGAAGGCCAAATGAGGATCAGTCAAAAGGCAATAAGATTGAGGCCAATGATGTTCAGTCAGTGGTAGTGGTGAAGATACAATGCAGGATTGCAAGGAGCAATGAGGACTGAGGCATTGGTGTGCTAAGCCAATGCTGAAGGGGATCGGCAGGAGCAATACGATGAGGACGGCATGAACAGCGGTAGTGCAGTGCGATAGCACAGAACAGTGGCGATGTGATGCAGACAGCAAAGGCTGAACCAATCCACGATGGAGAGGTTGGATGGTGCAGAGGAATGTAGTAAGGTTGAAGCAGCAGCCTTACAGCAACGCACCTGCGCCTCCTGCTCAAAGCAACGATCCCCCTCTCCCTCAGCGCGGTGTCATCCCGTTTGGACCACAGCCCCTACCACCAGGAACCCTGGTCTCCGACAAAGGCGATGGTTTACGTACCGCCGGTGCGCCCGCCGATCATCACGCGCGTCAAGCCGCCATATATCAAGCACAAGCCCAATGATCCTCCCCGAAAACCGGGGAAGCCAAGCTGGATCTGGGGGACAAAAGCCAAGTTTTTGAGGCGCGAAAAGAGGCGTGGGTGACGGTGGCAGAGAAAAAGATGCCGGGGGAAAAGAAGGCAGCGGCGGGGGGACAGCGGTGGGGGATTTTTACAGCAAAATGGCCAAGCTATATGTTGTGAAGTACGGCTATGACTTGGCCGACAAGCAGGATTTCGAGTTCGATGGGGATCCGCCGGACTGGGTCGCCAATCACGTCTCGAACGACAAGTTGCCCGCGGAGGAGAGTAAAAAACGGCAGCAAGAGTATGAGAAGGTGAAAGAGGTGAGTCCCATGGGCTTCGTGGAGAGTTTGCACCGATTTTTTCATGAAGCGACTAGGCGGCTGGTATCGATTGCAATTCAGCAACTTGCTGAAGGAAGACAAGTCGGCATTTGAGGAATTGTTCGCGCCGCTCGGCCCTCTGATGGACCTCGACGCAAGCCTCAGCTGCTTCACTTCTACTCGAAGAGATATTACGATACACGCATCAAGGAACGCTTCGACGCGCGGTGGAAGGTGCTCGTCAGGCGGGCGGAGTTGTCGGGAGAGGGGCAGCCGCATGAAGTCTCGGTGCGTGGCGAGGTGACGAAAGAATGTTGGGAAGATGAGGATGAGGCCTTCAAGGAGGAGACGAGACGCGCTGGATCGCTATCACGAGGAAACGGAAGTGAAAGCTTGGAAGGCGGCGCGCTCAGATGGCCCTTCGAGGATTCCTGAGGAATACAGCTCGTGAGTGTGATTCTTATTGATCTGGTCTAATACTGACCAAGGACGGCACTCGCTAGCTCTCTGAAAAGTGCTGCGCATTACCTCCAGCCGTTCGTAGACACCATCGCAACCCGCTACGGGATGTGCGTTTCGCTGTTGATGACGGGACCGGTGGGTGAGAGGGGCGGACGTATCGAGATGCAGGTGAGTTCGAGGGTGGACTCGATGAGAGGAGCTATTGACATGCTTGTAGTGTTCATTCGGGGACGACAAGAGGTCTTGTGGAGAGCGACTGGCCCCGCCATGACCCACAGGGCTTCTCGGCAGTCGAATCGTCGATGGTGGACTTCGCGCACCATGTCTTCAGTACGGAAATGGGTTCTGAAGGCTGGATATGGACTAATATTGTAACCTATTACAGCGCAGGCAGACTGCGAGGCTCGCGTAACAATGGTACAGCTCGACGAGGGGCAACCCTGCTGCAGCATCGTCAGGCACAACATCCACTGTGCTCGATACCGCTGCTCGTGTGGTAACAATCATCAGCACCATCGGCCGGGACCGCACCCCATCAATGGGGCAACTGCGCTGGATCCCGAGGACGACCGATGACCAGGACGACCACTACGACGATAACCAGTGCGGTGAATGGAGATGAGTGCCGGAAGGAGTTGGCCCGAACCGCCATGTGGTGGTGGTAACGATGGAAACGCGGGAGGGTGGAGGCGATGGAGGAGGATGAGAAAGTCAAGATGGCGGGCAGCAACAGGGAGGGTGACGACGTCACTGGGCTCGTCGCGCGACTGTGGAAAAGGAAGGACAGCGCGAAATGGAGCGACGACCTCCGCGTGCGTTCACCGCCTTCGAGAGACTGAAGGTCTTTGGCGCCTTGGAGTGGGCATCGTGCGTGGAAAAATTCATGGACTTTGAAAAGGCTGTGGGTACGGCGAGGGATCAGGGATCACAACGCAGGGACGACCGGAGGTGGGTTAAGCGGTGGCTGGCGAGAGGGCGGAAATGGGATGTCCTGCAGACCTTGGGCGAATTGGGGTCTGAGGGGGCGAGCGACACCTTCATCCACGATTGGTGGAAGTGGTGGCTGGCGGCGCAGCCCAAGGAGCGAGGCGAGCTCCGCTGGACCTGTGCGGACGTCCGTTGGGCATGGATAGTCTGGATTGACCAGCGTCGTGAAGCTTCATGGGAAGAACGGATTGTTGCAGGTGATGGCAACTCTGTTGTGGTGGGGCGACACCGTGGTGCCCATGTCTCCACTCAACCGGATGACATGGGTATTGTCTGTAGAGGACGTGACCTACACGCTGGAAGCGGTGCTGAAAGTCTGGCAGATTGGGAAAGAGTGCGTTAATTAATTTCTCGATGACTCGTGCTATCGACATACCTGACGGCACTTGCACAGGACCCGAGGAACAAAGAGAAAGGCCACAGAAGGGTAAGATAGACTGTGAAGGAGGCCGAGTTG
>JARKIC010002866.1:0-44202 GCA_029378375.1 Mycena olivaceomarginata | reverse complement strand
AGGGCGCTGGGATGCGTCGATGACCAGGAAAGCGTCCAGTAAGTTATTCTTGGACCGCCGTAGGGGACAACGCGTACGCCGTCGGAATCGGGACATTTGGCTTGCATGATGCATATGCTCAGGTGAACTCCGCTCTGGACCGACAGTCACGGAGTTTCTCCTTGGAACGTTTCCATGGTGTATGTTGAACGGAGATTAAAATACAGCGGCGGAGTGGAAACCCGCGCCGAGGTCCGGCTCCATGCATGTAGAGAGACTGTGGAGGAGAATGGGTTACCATTGGATGTTTCTCCTTCTTCAAAACATGAGAACCGCATGCATATTGGAGTTTCCAGCGATAAAAAACGGTGTGAACTCCGAGGTGAAAGATAGTCCAGGCCTGCGATTTTCTATGTATTGATTGACTAGCGTGGAATAGACGCTCACAGACGTTGGTCAAGATGGAGAGCCTGCAATGTGCTATAAGTTCGTTAACAGCAGAATAATGTGCGCCATTTCAAGGATATACTGCCGAGCTGCCAGTGGTAGAAGTCGGGGACGAGTGCTATTCAAATCCAATGGTGGTTCTCGCAAGCGCTCGAGACTATGACGCCGCCGCCGGCGATGATGGTTCCTTCCTGACATTCTTCTTAACTTCGCGGGACTGGATTTGCTGTGGTGGCATCTTTACGTTGTGAAGAAGCGACAGCCGGTCAAGATACGACGCTGGAATCAAGTGGAGATACCTTCGGTAGACCTGTCAATGCTGGCAAGCAAGCCTAACCAGATTTATCCAGCGCTGGCGCTGTATGGGAGCAAGCGAGCCAGGCACAGATGAGGTCACTGTCATAAGCCTCCTATTCCATAGAGGATGGGACGGCGCAGCGACGGCAGTGGGTCGAAACCCGTGCACCCAATGTGCTGGTTGGTAACGATACGAGTCGCTGTCGACCCTGAACAAGTGCGGCACCACGGTGCAAGAGCAGTGCCGATTAGGTAGACGCCCTCCGGGTTGCCCGTCAGAATTTAGTCTTGAAGCCGTCTCTGCACGCGAAAGGGTTGCAGGCAGCTGCGAGTTGCTTCGAGATCCTGAGCAGAAAAGAAAATCGGAATAAGGTCTCTTGTGCTTCGTGAATTGTATTACTGTACATCGGGATGGAAAATAAATTCACTGTGTTTTATGGAACGTGCTTCGGGGATGGCCTATTGCTGCCGTGGAAGCTGTTGGCGAAAGAGCATAGATACGTTTGCACCACCCTGCGACTGTATAGCTGCAGTGTCATGGCAAGACAGCCAGAAGAGCTTGTGCAGTGTAGTCATAGTCTACAGAACCGATGCCGACGGAAATAGGCCCAGATATGTGTTCGAACTGAAAAGCCCAGGTGTTTTTGACCGTATAGCAAAGGAGATCAGGATTCTCGACGGGATTGAAGAGATCGAATGGTATGCAACAGCGTGAGGACTCGCTTGAGTCAGTACTTGGGGACTGAGTTGGGCCCGGACGTCCAGTACAGGATTCTGATTGAGATGGGATGTACGCTCAATAATTCCCACTTCTCTCAGCACCCCTCGCTCAGAAACAGTCATACAATAGGCTGTCTGCTTGATGATCATTGTCTGCGATAGGGGCTGGGTGACGAGCATACGACGCCAGCTCGCCTCTTGTCGGTTGAAAGGCATCGCGGCGTCGCCAGAATTGGGTGACGATTGGCAGGCATATTGTTATGGCCTCCCCGGGATGGCAAAAAGGAAACATGTCCACCAGCAGGGGATTCTGAACGCGCTTAGACACGAGATCTGGCTCGAAGAAAAGGGCGCGCTGTAGAGTGGGCGAGAGAATAACAGCCATGTCTAGACCAGAGGCATAGCCAGAGCCGGGCGTGGAAAATAGTTGGTATGTGGACGACTCGAGATGGGCGGAAAGGAAAGAGCCGGTCGGGAATCATCCAGACGCGACTCGGCTTTCATCCGACCCACACTGCCGACCCGGGCGATATGATATTTTACGATGGCTACGCCTCTTGAACTTGAACCTCAACCACCATGGCTGATCCATCCACCAAGCCCATGCGTCAGCAGGCTGAAGAATACATCCTTAAACTCCAAGACGACATAGTCTCTGCATTCGAGGCCCTCGATCCCAATTCTCCCCCATTCAAACGTGATTCGTGGATTCGTCCAGAAGGAGGCAGCGGCCAGTCTTGCGTGTTTGCAGTCCCGCCCACTGAGGACGGTGCTTGTGCTACCAGTACATCCGTCTTGGAGAAAGCAGGCGTTAACATATCGCTCATCCATGGCAAGCTCCCTCCCGCTGCCATCAAGCAGATGCGCGCAGACCACTCTTCATTGCCTCTCCCCGAAGACCACCCAGGAGGTCTTCCTTTCTTCGTTGCGGGACTCAGCCTCGTCATCCATCCCCGCAATCCCAACGCGCCCACCGTTCACATGAACTATCGCTACTTCGAAATCACAGAACCAGCCAGCAGCGATTCGGACGCAGTCACGGAGCCCAAGATCCTCGCGTGGTGGTTCGGGGGCGGCTCCGACCTGACCCCCACCTACCTCTTCGAAGAGGACGCGGTACACTTCCATACCGTGCTCAAAACCGCATGCGATGCCCACGGCACTGTCCTCTTCCCCGCATACAAGAAGTGGTGCGACGAGTACTTCTACATCCCCCACCGAGCGGAGCATCGCGGCCTCGGGGGGATCTTCTTTGATGATCTCAACGCGGGGCAAACACCTCCGCCTCGACGACACCCAGACGCGGCCCAGAACGCCTGCGGAAGGTTTCGCCCACATGCAGACGCTGGGGAACGCGTTCTTGCCGTCATACTTGCCCATTCTATCTCGGCGACACGCGATGCCATTCACACCTCTGCAGCGCCGATGGCAGCTTGTCCGCCGAGGTCGCTATGTCGAGTTCAATCTCGTTGTCGACCGGGGGACCAAGTTCGGGCTCATGACTCCAGGAGCAAGGATTGAGAGCATTCTCATGACTCTCCCAGAGACGGTGCGGTGGGAGTATATGACCGATCTTGGAGGAGAGGGTACTGAGGAAGGAAAGCTGATGGAAGTTTTGAGAAAGGCCAAGGAATGGGTGTGAGTATTCAGAAGAATGTACAGTGTCCAATAGAAAGTAGATCGTCCCGCTCTAAATCCAAAATTTCCCCCTTCTGTGTCGCCGATGGATGGATGGCGGTGATACTGCAAGTAAGTTTGCATCGACAAGTATTTTTTCACATCTTCCGCGACCTCAACCAGAGCGCCACCGCCGTCAAGACCGCACCGATTCGACCCAATATTGGGCGTATAGAATTTGGACAAGGATGGACACGCCAAAAGTGACATAACAGGGCCAGCACACATCTCATATATGTTCAAAGCGGGGCTCCTAATCCCCAGCCAAGGCTCACTGTAGATCAACTCATTATACAGTCTAGAATGTCTATATTTAATTTCAGCGTTTACAATGAAGAACTATGAACGCTAGAGAGCAAAAATCCAAGTCGTGATCCAAGGAGCAGCACTACATATACTGTATCGCCGAATAGCAAGACATTTTCGTCAATATACATTAACTGTCAATTTTGTGTCCAATAGTATCGACTGTCTGGTAAAGGAAGGTAGCAAAATGTCTGAGTCTAAGAGAAAATGTCTGCAGTGTTCCAAAATCCAATTGTCAGTAAAATGTCCGAACAAGCCCAATGATGTCCAAGGAAAAAGGTCCAATTCTAGTGCGGCCGTTTTTACGCCGTGGTGCCGTTGTACACGATCCGGTTCATAGCCAAAGTAAGCCGAGAGCCAACGGAGGCCTATAGTCGCGAGAGAGAGAAAGTTAATGTTGGCTGCTGCGAAGAAATAAACATGGCAGTCTCACCTCACCGGTCGCATACTCCTCCATCACCACGAGCAGGAAGTTCCCGTTGCTGTCAGTCTTACCCGTGCCAAACCCGCCTGGGTTCTTGGAAAAGTCTGGCATAGTAAGTGTGGGCGGAGCGGGATTTTTCGGAGAAGGATTTCCTTTCTCGGAAGTGAGTCGCGATTCATACCAGACGTCTGGGAAAAAAAGTACATACCAGGGAAGTTGGGCTCGGAGAAGCGGCCAAAGTAATGCCCCGCTGCAAAGTTAATTGAGGGGGAAAACGCCGTCGGCATGGAGGTCAGCAGCCAGACGGTGTACTGTGAAGAGCGGCTCTGAATAATCGTACAAGGATGAAAGAACTGGCAGAGGCCACAAACGTTGTATGAAGAAATTCCAAAGTCTGCCATTCCGTCGTAGTTGAAAGGAAACTCTTGGCCGGGTGCGATGACTGTTCCATCCGCGGGCAGGATGATGGTGCCCGAGGTGCTCTGGCGGGGGGACGGAGCACAGAGGACGAGGGGGAACAGTGCAAGCGCCGCGACTTTGAGGAAATGCATTGGGCGGAAGGCAAAGTGCTGGAGATGCACCCTGACAGGCCTCCCTTTATATGTTCTGCCAGCAGCTAAACGCGTGGTGTGTGGGAAGCCAACTGTACATCAAAGAGAAGGTCCATCGCGATTGGAAAGACCAATCATGGAACTGTATTGAAGATGCTTAATGGATCCTGTAGAAAGGATATACCGAGACCGACAATCGCCGGTGTCTGTGGCGGCTAGAAATGCCCGCCTGCGCCAATATCCAAGAGTGTCGGGTGATAAATGCTCGTCAGTGGTCAATAGACTAGAGCACATGGGTATTCTGTGGAGCGAAGGACGCGAAACAGCGCAAGAAAGAAAGCTCCATTTGAGCACGAGGACCACGTTCGACCTTCTTTGAAGCGGCGTCGAGGGTAAAGTGGAGAAACCAGATAGATAGAGCGAAAGAAGAATAAGAAGTGAATGACAGAAGGAACTTCGTGATTGGCAGATAGTCGATATCGTATACCGACGCGGGTCCGCAAAAAACACCGCCAACTACGACAGATCTAAGCGAAGTATATCAGGTCATTCTTCTTCTTGCTTTGCACTACGAAAACCGTCAATAAATGATCGAATGAAAAACGGCGGAGACCTACCCTCCGCAACTCCACTCAGGAAATGTTCATGCCCAAGTTTCGTCGCACCCTCCCGGAGCGCAATCATTCCAGCCTCGACGCAAACAGCCTTCAACTGTGCACCGTTAAACTCGTCCGTGCTACGTGCCAGCTCCTCATAGTTGACATCACCGGAAACGGCCATCTTGCGCGAATGGATCTCGAGAATGCGAGCGCGCGCCGTGTCGTTGGGCAGAGGGAACTCGATCTTGCGATCAAGCCGACCCGACCGCAGAAGAGCCGGGTCCAGAATATCGATTCGATTGGTCGCAGCAATCACCTATATCTGGAATAAATAAAAGGCTAAAAGGGAGCAGTATGCATACCTTGATCCGCTCATCGCTGCTGAATCCATCCAATTGGTTGAGGAGCTCCAACATGGTCCGCTGCACCTCTCGATCACCGCTCTTCTCAGAGTCGAAACGCTTGGTGCCGATGGCGTCAAGTTCATCAATGAAGATGATGGCAGGTGCTTTCTCCTTTGCGAGGGCAAAGGCGTCTCGTACAAGTTTGGCTCCGTCTCCGATGAACATCTGGACCAGGGAGGGGCCAGCAAGTTTCAGATAACATGCTTTGGTTTGGGCGGCACAAGCACGAGCGAGCAACGTTTTGCCGGTTCCTGAATTTCATGAATATGGCCGTTCATACCACAATCGAAGGCACTGACCTGGCGGACCGTACATCAGGCAACCCTTGGGAGGCCGGATACCAAGGGTTTTGAATTTATCCGCCTGCTCCATAGGCAGGACGATGGCCTCGACGAGCTCCTCAATCTGCTTCTCCAGTCCTCCGATGTCCGTATAAGTCTCCGTTGGTCGCTCGTCCACCTCCATAGCCTTAACGCGCGAGTCGAATTCCGCAGGAAGGGTGTCAAGGACCAGGTATGAATCCTTGTTCACGCCAACCAGGTCTGCGGGTTGAGCTTCTCGGAGGGAACTAGACCTATTAGCGGCAGGAATACGGTTTGTCGCGTAGAGGTCTTGATGACGGCGCATTTCCCTTTACGCATGGAATCGAGATCCTGGTTAGCGCCGTCTTCCTCGACCTCCGGGTCGACGTCCAGAATCTGGAAAGCGTTATAAAACGCGTTTGGGAACAATAAATATATTCACCTCCACAATGTTTGCGACGAGGTAGGGAAGGACTTTATTCTGTTTGACCTTTTCACCGTTGTCGCGAATCTTCTCTTTCATTACGCTCTGCTCGTGTTGTAGTCGCAGGGTCTCGGAACGCATAACCTAGGAAAGTTGGTTACTTTTAGACGCCGTTCAGCTTGGCCATATCTAACCAACCTTCATGTCGTTTTCGATAAGCCGTATTCTTGTGAGGATCTCGTCCGTGCTGAGAGACATAACATCCTCCGGGATGTCTTCCCAGGTCTCCTCCGGTGGCTGGTCTGGGGTGGTATCCATGGGTGCTTCATCAGCGGGAGCAGACGCAGTAGGGGCTGCCTCTGGCTGCTTCTCAGGGTTCCCCGGGGGGTCGTTCGAGGGCGGGTTCGGGGGCGGGACAGCAGACATGGCGGAGACTTACAGAAAGCGCGACGCGCGTCTCTGTAGCATTAACAAACAATCGTCACCGCCACCGCGAAATTATTAATCGCTCATTTAATTCCAGTCGGCGCTCGGTGTGGGCAACTCCGAAGGAATTCGCGCGCAGAGAGCTGTTAATATTACCAATAAAATATAACCTTGGAAGCGCCCAGGCCGGCATCATACTATGTAGCTACGCGGTCACTTTCGCCTGTGCAATCGCCTCAAGCTCTCTGTAGGAACCGCTCCGCAGACACATTGTTCTGAAGATACCGTTCTCCTTGTCCATCAGTCGCAGTGGGGTATCCATCTCAGCCACTTTGCCATTGTCGAGCACGATGATCCTGTCGTAATCCATGATCGTCCTCAGCCGGTGGGCAACTAGCAGCGGTGAGCGTAGAACGAGGACGACGCGTCAATATTTACCGGTAATCAGGAGAGAGCCAGTAAATTCTTCGCGGATGGTGGTTTGTATCTTGGCATCCGTCTGTAGAGATAATGAGCGACGAATATTTGGTTTGCCAGTGGACGTAAGTACCTCGAAATCTACGCTGCTAGTCGCCTCATCGAGGATCACTATAGTGCTCCGCCTGAGCAGGGCACGAGCCAAACCGATGAGCTGCCTTTGGCCCTGTGAAAAGTTCGCTCCACCCGCGGAAACCTGAGTGTTTAACGATATAACGGGCTTTGCGTCGATCTCGGTGTTGACCGAGCTGTCGATGGAAGGCGGACGGGTGCTGTGGGGCGTTGTGCCCTGCGACACGTTTTGGCTTTGACTGATAAGGTGCACCCGGTACAAGACATTCATGCAGACACTGTCTTCGTATTCGCCTGATACGAATTGAACAATACGCCGGCATGGAGGAAGAAACTATGCATACCGAAAGGATCCAAATTATCCCTCAAAGTTCCTGAGAAAAGTGCTGCATCCTGCGGGATGAAGGTCTGGAACCAAAAAAATTAGGACATGCTTCGTCAATATGCTCAAAAAACGCACAATGCGAGAGCGAAGGTCTGGAACTTCTCAGAGATATGTGACAATCTTTTGGGTTCGCCACTTACCGTGTAGTCCGATCTTGGAAATATCAATACCGTCAATTACAATCTTGCCACTCGACGGATCCACCTATGAAGACATCAGAAATGGTTCATATTTGTAGCGACAAGGACTGACGAATCGCAAGAGGGTAGTCGCCAATGTCGACTTGCCGCTTCCTAGAGGCCAAGGTAAGCAGAGCATAGGCAACCGAAACAAAAGACCCCACCCGTTCGACCTACGAGTCCAACACGCTCGCCCGCCTTGAGGGAGAAGGAAATGCCCTGCAAAACGGCCGGCAATTCGGGCGCATACTTGACAACCACGTTTTCCAAAGTGAGCAAGTCTTCCTTCCTCAACGCGGAAGGCCAGTATGCAGGTGGGCGGTACGATTCAATGATCGCAGGGGGCTCTTGAGGCACGTGTAGATACTCGACAATTCTCTCGACACAGCTGAATAACCATCAGTCTACGAAGGCACAAATTCGATTGGCCAATCTTACTTCAAGTCGAGCTCGAGGGCGGTCAAGAAGCGCAGCGTCTGGTACACTCCGTTGCTGAAATTGAGTGCCGACTATCGAAGGTTGGTCAGCTACACCTAAAGCAATACAATGATATTCAAACCGTGATAGCGACACCCGCCAATCCGGCGTCAGCATCCAGGAAGGTGACCGCAAAACATGCAGTCGTAAAAACGGACTACGATCAGATGTAAACAACGAAGTCATCAGCAACCACGTTGACCCACGATGCTCCCTGACAGAAAAGTCAGAAATTTACAGGGGATTTCCCAAAAAGATGCGCACCCAGGAAATCGAAATTCAGAAGCAGCCAACGATTGGTCATCCTGCATTAATGGTGAGATGCTGCCAGTTGAGATTTTTGCGCCGACTGACCAGAACGCATACCACAGCTGGGTTGAAGCATCGAGGCGCTCGTGAAGCTTGTTCATTAAGCGCTTCTCAGCAGAGAATGCTGCATGATCTTCGATCAGCAATTTTGAATTGACGACCAATAGATTGCACACACCGCGGACCGTAACAATCCCTTCCAGCATGGCAGTAAAATCGGAGAAAATCGGAGAACGACTATTGGATTCCATGCGGCGAAGGTCCCGGCCTGTGTAGAGATATCCGAGTGCAAGTCTGCGATAGAAATACCCGATGATTGTCGCAGGCACGGCGAAGAGAGGGAAGACCGATCTGGAACGATAGATGGTCAAGTATGCTCTGAGGATGATATTTTACTTACAGCACGGCCACAACAGATACAGTAAACCCGCAGACGGAATTAGTGAGTGCCGAAATGGACCTAGTTTTTCCCTGTGAGTGGCTCAGAGTAAGCGGATCGTCGGAGACTAACCATGCGATTTGGTTATCGACAATTTCAACGTCTTTCCCGAATCTCGAAGAACAGTTTTAACCAAAGACCTGAGGGACTAAAGGCACAAACCTGTTCAGCATTCGCCCTGGCCATGTCAAATTAAGACAGTGACAGGCAGTGGATTGCGAGGAAAAGGTTTACCTAGAGGTGTTGTGTCATGGAAGCTGAAGGATACGCGTCGGAAAACCAAGAAGGTAACGATGTATGTTAACGAACCGGAACGTCGCGCGCACTACAGATTCCAACAGCTGTCTGTAGAGTCTGCGAGCGGCGGTCAAAGCTTCGGGGCAGGAATGTCAGAATTCTTTTAAAGACGAGGAATAATGATTTTACCTGCAGTATGTTCCATTGCGACAGAGAGGAGGTTGACAAAGACACCGAAGAATCCAATGGCGGCGTATATCCCAGCTAGCAAAGACAGTCAAATGGAGAGCGGAGTCAGAACCGCTTTGTTACCATAATAGAGAGGCCGTTCGAGAGCTGACGGCCAATTGCTGCCAAGCAAGCCAGTATTGCCTGTATAGCGGGTGCCATGCGTAGTTGCACCAAACGACGAATATGCAGAGACAGTCGACGCGTTGGCGGTGTTCTCATACGCCTCGCCCCAGATCTTTATCCAGATCTTCTCTACTACGTAATTTGACTGCAAGACAAGAACAAAGAAGAGGAAAAGACCCAAAACCCAATAGCCAGCGGCTGCCAGATACGCTTTATAAACAGACCATTTGACACTCCCAGTTTCCCTGTGTTCTTCTTCGACGAGTTTCCGTGGTTGCTTGGCTTCCTTCACGACCTTTATTTCTGCGTCATCGAGAAAGTCGGCCTCGATAGTCGGTTCAGCTGATTCAGGAGTTGCTGGAGTGTCGTCTTCAGCTGCCTCTTGGGTGATTTCGTCCAAAATTCCGCGTCTACGGAGGTCCTCCAGCGAGCCCTGGGTGTCGATGCGTCCACTCTCCATCCGTATCAAGTAATGTGCTCCTGTAGTCCGATAAATACACGTCTATTCTATTTTAGGGCGTACCTGGTAAAACCAACTCGACGTGATGTGTAACAAGAATCTAAAGGTCATCGTCAATCTGGCGGAGAGCCTAAGCCAGTAGACAGGAAAATAAACCAACCACAGTCCGATTCGCCAACAGCGGCCCGCGTAAGAGTCTACAAGAGGGTTAGGTGACCCAGTATGTCGTGAAACGAATGATATACCTATCATACAAAAAGCGGGCCGTATGGCTATCCTACAAGAAATGGGCATTTGAGATCAGGGAATGAAACTGCAACTCACAACAGCACTCAGAGGGTCGTCCAATAAAACCCATTTTGTTCTAGATAGAGCATATTACTTCAAGGAATCAAGAAGACGAAAAGACCAAACCTAGCGTAACAAGCCCGCGCGAGCGCGACTCTGAAGTAAGGTTAGCTTCGCTATCCCGAGAGTCGACTTTAAAGCAGCACCTAGCCTTCTGGCCACCTGAAAAGAAGGGACCCGCCGCTCAGCTTACATGAAAATAACAAAATAATTTATGATTGGCACCTGAAAGTGAGATACCCTTGGCACCAATTTCTGTTGCATCGCCGTCCTCCAGCACATCCAGGTCGGGATTCAACGCACAGCAGTCTAAGACTTCGCGGTATCGCTGCTCATCCCAAGGCGATCCAAAGAGAATGTTCTCCCGAATTGTCTCGTTACGAAGCCAGGGAGTCTGTGCCACGTATGAAACCATACGCATATTCCCATACTCGTCGATGCTCGATGGGTTTTTCGAGAGAATAATTCGGCCTCCAGGAAGCATAGTCATTTCTCCGAGAACCGCCATCTGGTTTTCCCGTCAGTACCCAAAAACGAAAGGAAAGAAGACACCTACCAGCAGGGCGGTTTTGCCACTGCGAAGCGGGAGACAAGGTCATCAAGGGCAACCCGAAGAGGAAAGCGCGACTGACCTCGCAGTCGGGCCAGTGACAACCGTTAAAGCACCTTCAGGGAATAAGACCGAGATGTCTTTCAGCTGAAACCTGTGATCACTGAATGAGTTGCGAGAAACGCCAGTTACGGTCGCATCATCCGCGGCATCGGCGTCTCCAGTCTCTTCGATCTCGTTCCACTTGAACGATGCGTTTTCGAGCCCGAGGCCATCGTCTTCGAAACCCGGAAGCACGGGCTCGGATTGATCGTGCTTAAGAGAGGACGTTTGATCGCTGACTTCTGCCTCTCCGAGAAATACTGCAATGCGGTCCACAGCGATGCGTGCCTGATATTTCTTCAGGTAAAATATAGATATCGGAAGAGAAAAAGACACACTTGGATTATTTCGACGAGATACATTGGGACAACTGGAAGAGACGCGTGAGTCCCAATACACTGTGAGATCGAAGTACTGACGGTTCAAGGGGCCCCTGTGTACGCAACGCTTTTAGAAAGCATATCAAGGAAAATGAATGAGGAAATACCGAATCATGGCGAAAAGAGTAAGCGCCTATTACAACAAATTTGAGCGACCAGAGGAGTAAAGTACTGCGAGGAAACCCGCACCGTGAAGGCTTTGGAGATTGTCAGCTCATTGCCCAGCCACACGTACGTGAAGAAAGAGATGATGGACTGTGCTATCGGCGTTATTGACCATACACTCGAGTAAATGGTAAGCGGGCGACACGAAGGAGTAGACGCAATCTACCATTGGAACAAGACGTTGTTCAGACGTCCTAGATAATCTCAGGTCAGTTTAGGTGGTACGAAGAAGTTCCCTACAGGCCTTTCAGTCTCCAAGTCATCTCTTCGTTGCGCGCAGCCATTGCCCTGCTGATCCACATCTCCTCCCACGAGAAGTACTTGACGAATTTGATCTACAAATCGTCAGTCATGACCTTGAGTTGAATGAGAAAAAAAAGCGCGTACAGCGCCAAGTAACTCGTTCACTTCCTCCATGCGTTTGTCCTTCGCGGCTAGGATCCCTTTATTTATTATGGCGTTCCTTCTTGATAAATAGCTATTCAACGGGACTCCTGCTGCTATAGCGATGAATCCAGAAAATGCGCTCCAACCCTGTATCGCATCTGTGAGCGTTCACTCTGGGTGAGTGGCGCTGACGCACCAAAAGCTGATAGAGGAATGTGAAAGCAAAAGCAAATCTGATAGTCGACTCGTCACCATGTTCACACTATGTGAACTGAGACAAACACGCACTGCAATGGAGCCCCGTAGAGGTAACACATGGAGGTGACGATATCAGCAATGCGTTCGGCGTCACCAGACATGAGGTTGACAATCTTTCCCGTGTCTGTACGACTTCAACATCTGGACTTGCCACGATGCCACCCGACCCACCTGCTCCGGCCGTAGCTGGCTTCTCATCTGCTTCAGGCTTCGTTTGCTGTTGGGCAGTTCCTTTGAGAAGAGAACCGTCGGAGTCTGGAGCAGCCTTTTTCTTTGTAATCCCGCTAAAATCTTTCCGCTTCAACGCCTTGTCGTATATTGCTGCCATGAGCTCGGAGCGAATACGAGTGGCTGCACGCTGGCCGTACCCTAACCATAGACGCGATTCAGCAATGCGAGGATAGCGAAACAAAAGACAAACAGAGATGTTGGGCATCGAATTGCGCCTAGAGACGCGGTTAACGCGATTATCTTGAAGCATTAAAACTATTCACCTTCAGCAGCGAACAGATGAACATCAGTCCGGCATAACCATAGGCTATTCCTCTGTCTCGGCTCGTTCGATCTGGGTTGTCGATTGCATCCAGAAGACGTCTTGAAGGGGGTTGGCTAGGTGCAGGTAGGACGAACTGAAACATACTTGAGAAAGAAGGGGCCGCCATATGCGAATACAACCGAGCCAAGGGTTCCAAAAAAGTCCAGTCTACTTTTGGCGTTAGGACTAAGTACACTGAAAGGAAATACTCGAACAGGATGTCCAGAGAATTGGCATCCCAAATACGGCGCAAAAGTGTTGCCGACCTGTGTTCGTGAGCGCCATAACAGTCAAAAATGATGGTACAACATACTGGAGCTGGTGGAACTTTGTGAAAATCACGTTGGATTGATTAGTAGGACTCAGAGCCCAGACGTCCTTCTCCTCAAGCGTAGTGTTCGTTCCCTGTTATGATTTAAGCTGGTGAAGACCGACTGAGATAGTTAGAATGCTGACACGTCGAATCAGTGTATAAACCCAATTGAAACTGATAGGAAGCCCTCCGTCAGAGGGGGGAGATGCAAAAAGCTGGACTTACGTGATCCAGTCGAAGAGGGACGTGTAGTCCTCAGGAGAGACAGAGTAGCCCTAAATTGAACTCAGTTTGGCCCGCCTCGTATATGATTGGGCTCACAATATCTTCCTTCTTGACACGACGAGAAGGTAACCCGATCGGCATGGTCATTGTAACATACAGAAGTGTCGCAGTAATTCCTAGGTTTGCAGACAACCCGGCCAAAATCAACGTGGAAGGCAGTGGTGTTTCCGATAGTGCCGTATCGAAGAGAACGCCCCCAAATTGCAGACATGCAAAAATAAAATGCAGTAGATAGATGACGAAGAGAGGGTATGGAACGGTGGTCGAAGGATGTGTGATAGGGCGTATAGTGGCGTATATCCATGAAAAGGCGACTAGGAAACGGACGATGACACCACATACATCGAATGGAGTCGCGACGAGAAAATACGACGCGTCTGCCACCCATGCCAGGACCTCCAAGATACCCAGGAACGCGAAGAGAACGGAGTGCCAGCGTCCACGGTTCGGAACCAATCTGGAATCTTCGGGATGGGGCGAGTTGAGTGCCTCGGCTTCGTTCAATGGTACGAAGGTTGTGAAAGCTCGCCGTATTGCACGAAAACCTCGGTAAACTTTTGGGAACCGTGTAAACGGGTTTGGCAGCTGTGAAATCAAAAGAACCACAACCACAATAGCTGGTGCTATCGCAATCCAGGAGCCCAACGCGTATGCGGGGTTTGCGTCGTAGAACATGGTGCAAAGTGCGAGTCACGGTGTGCGGGCGGACTCGGAGCCGGACTATAAGCCTTGAAGAATGAGAACCAAACGAGTTGTGCCGCGAGGTAACTGACGTTGAACAAGACGAAGTATGTACACGACGATATAAATACAGTTACGAGGCAGCGTGGGTGATTATTAGCATCTAGTCGATGTAATGGGCATGAATGTCCGTAAATCATCCGGATTGCGAAGAGAACGGGGCATGTCCGCATGTACGGATCCCTGCGAAGAAAATCCTATCCTGTATGGCGCGTTTGGACACACAAAGAGTTGGAATCTCGATTAAGCACTGCATACTGATCAATGGACTGTATATATATATGTAAGACAGCATGCTGAGAGAATCTCGTAGCACCCAGTGCCAATTCTCGGCCCTGCAGTTCGTTCAAGACTCGCAAGTTGGGGCTGTTGATCAACTTGTGAATTGCGCATCTCCTAGCGTTCCCGAGTTTCTTGCGGCATCCAGTACACTCAGTTGTTCGACGTGGGCGCGTCTTTTTTTCCCTTCCAGAATTCCACCATTGAGTCTCGCCAACGATGAACGATTTTTCAATCAATTGCTCGGCGGCGCTGAACAACACGTCGCGGGAGGCGGTTGGGCATGACTTTCCCCACGTCGAGTCTGTCCGGGCACCGTAGCACTGCCTCTTTGAGGAGAGTCTTGCGTTGGCCCAGGGTGACACAGAGGTGATCTCGAGACAGCCCAGGCACGAGTCAGTCACTTGAGTCAACTTGGTCCCCAGTGATCAAAGACCAGGACGGTTTGGTCGATTTGCTGTCGAAAACATCTTGCAGAATGGATCGTTCGAAGGAGCAGAAACTGGTGTGATTTTGGAGACAGAGTTTGGTGGGCAGAGGTTGGAGGTCGACAATTTGGAAGGGAATTTTTCGACGGGTAATTGGACGAGTGACCCCCCGACGTCGAATTAGAGCACGGGGCTTCGGACGGTGATCTGCGTTAATCTAGCTCTGTTGGCGCCCGAGCTCGAGCTGATGCTGCACTGTGCCGATGTATCGTTTCATCTGTTTCGACAAGTATTAGTCTAGGCGCCATCAAAAGGGTTAGACCTCGGTCTTTTGGGCGAAGACCAGTGAAAAGAGGGTCGAAGAGCTCACGAACGGGCCCAGTACGTTCTTCGGACCTGAGAATGGATTTCAGAGCTTGGGACGACCAAGGCTGGAGGAAGAAAGGAAGTGTGACATCGCGAATGTTGGCATCAAACGGCGATCATCCGGTGAACATCTTGGCATTTGGACATTTCTGCTCTGCCGCATGCTGTGAACCTCAACGTCGCGCTTTTCGCTCTCCTGTTGCGGTTGACCCTCTTCAAATCGTGGACGGCCACGCAAAATGTGGCCCGCCTTTCTACCCTCTCCGAGTCAGAGACCAAGGACCTGGGCTCCGGTATTTGTACTGTTTCTTCGAATCCACCTGCAGTACTCATTCGTGACAAGCTGTTGCTTTTCTTTTCATGTATAGCCAGAGAGTCGCTAAGAGATGGAAGAGCACCAACAACTGTCTCATTCAAGCTTTGCATCGACCTAGCTCAGATCGTATTTTTCCTCCTCGTTCTCAAAATGAAACCATACAAAACCTATGGATTGCTTGAACGAGATAGCGGAGAGAAAGCGCCTTTTGATTCGGCAAGCGGTGCGACAATTCAAGTAGGATCGATGCATTTTAACCTGCTCGCTACTGCCGCTGGTGCTCTCTACGCAATTCAAGCGTTCACGGTTCGTGGTACGGAATACCGGAGAAAATGGCTCTTTGAACGACACCATTTAGGATGAAGCAAGCGCCAGGATGAATAATTTGACTGAATTACACGTCGTTTTTCCTGTGTGCACTGTGGTCTTGTTGGCCTACCTTCACCTGGCGTTTGGAAGATCAATCGAGTCGAGTACTTGGTCCTCGGTTGCTTTACAGGTGAGGTCGACCGGCCTCTCAGCACACCGGCTTATTGGTATTCATGTAGCTCTCCGGTTTATACATGGTCAAGGTAAGTGAATGACTTGCCAGCTGCGAGTAGTGTCTTATATCGTGTAGAGCACGGTGGATGCGCGATTTAATCACAGCGCGGTGCCGGCCGTTACCAGCTTTGCCGTCGCAACCTCCCTGGCACTTATAACAAGCTACTACGTACGCCGTTTTAGACAAAAGAGGGAGCCATCTCAACGTTGAGTTTGTAGACTATGAGACGTCTGGAAGGGTCTCTTGTGAGTTTTGCGAGGCTTGCTGCGGTTACTGTCATTGCGAAGTTGGTTTTCGCGGTTGCGATAACCTCCATTGATGGCTTCGCGTCTCCAAAAGCACCACTCTCGAAAACATCCTCAAGTTTGGATCTTTCGGGCGTGCTTCTGTTTATCGCGGAATCCTGCAGAGGCATATGTATTTTTTTGGCATTAGACGGTGAGTTTATTTCTTTTCTTTCATAGAGCCACCCCGTAATTTTACAAACCAGGTTACGACGTTATATTCGTTGCTGTTCTGTTAACATTCGCCAACACTGTGTGGCTGGCCATCTCGGCGCTGTTTGCTCAGTTATTCTCATTTGGTGTGCTCGGCGGATGTGCAATTGCACTTACTGCGTCATCCTTGCATCTCAGACAGCCCTACCGGAGCGACGAGACCAGTCGGGAAGTAAGCAGCAGCGGTCTTGGGTGTATACCATTACATCTGACCAAGTTCCCGTAGTCATTCAGACCCCTGCGTTTTATCGGCATCACCGCATCCTTGATTCTAACACTGCTCGTGTCGCTCCTTGCCAGGAACAGCGACGAAATCCAATACCCCCCGTCAGTATCCCAGCTCTTTCGATTTGAAGCATCGCATCCCAAGTGCTATCCGCGCAAGCCGCCCGCCTCTTTGCGTCCTCTGTGGCAATCAGGCTATCATGAGTTCGACAATGTGCTCCTCATTGTCTTCTTCAGCCATCCGCGGTACGATGTGAACCTCGACTTTCACAAAGAGGTTTATTCAAAATATTTTCCCAATGTGAGCCCCTAGTCTTTGTGGTGTCTGGAGCGACCTGAAGGGCCTCGGGTCTTTAGGTAGTGTTCATAGGACCTGCGAACCGAGAGGATGCTGGTTTCGAGCACTCGTTTGACGCAGTCGTCAACTCATATCATTCTAAAGAAGAACTGCCTCAAAAAATGAGCGGAAGGGTGGGTCCAACTCTCAGCCATGTCGTCGGAGCTGAGCTGACTCGGATGCGGTTGCAGATGGCGCACCATATGCTCTACCAAGCGATGGAAGAGAATCCATGTGCCTACGACGGCTATCTCTGGGCTCCGTTCGACGCCTTCCTCAACGTCCCGCGTCTTCAGCAATTTGACAAGACGAGGTTCTGGTATCACTCGCCGTGGGCCAAGTATGTCTACAACCCGGCTACCGCGGCTTCACAAGATACGCGGCATGCGCCGCCTTTGGGACCTGCGTCGCCTGCGCCTGATCCGTATCCGGCGAATCCGGCGGATCTGTATAAATATGACTGGTGGTGCGTTGCGTTCACTACTTCTGCGTGGTCTACGTGAACTCAAACATATGCATAGGTGGGGGTGAGTGCTCTGCGACGAGTCTTGATTGATTAGTCCCCTTGATCTGAGCTTTTGGCAGGTCGAAAGAGGTTGGACTGGAAGTCTGCCTCCCCGCGTTCGAAAAGGTTCCGCTTCACATGCGACAGAGGATGGCCACACACTACACCGATGGCAAGACACGGCTGGTCGGAGGCTCGTCGGATACGATGTATATCCCAGGCCGACACGCGAAGACGTTCAGACAGACGCTGGCTCTTTTCCTAGAAACTACCTGCTTTCTGGAAATCGCCGCGCCGACTACGCTGCACCTCGTCGCTCCCCCGAAAGAGCCCATCCAGTTTGTCGACCATGTGAGCTTGGAACTGTGCAGCGTTGACATGCAGGCTGAAATATTTGAACAGTACTGGGAATGGCAGCCTCCCTTTAATGCTACCTTTGTGCGAGAAAAATGGGCAAACGGCTTCGAGGTATGTATGATTCAGGCTTCCGGATCACCGCCATCTCAACAAGTCCAGGTTGACACATTCCACACTTTTCACTGGGGTGAGCCTGGGGCCGATGGCGTGTGGCGAGCCCAACCTGGAATCGTGGAGGACACCCGGTACGTGCTTGCAGAATCTGCTGCACGACAGGGCATCCACTGGGACTAATAATTAAGTATATGGAATTTTCTTTCAAGTGGTTATAATATGTATACGATATAGACATCGAAGAGATCGGTGGCAGTGCTTTTAATGGAAGTCGGCCAACATCCATCGCTCCCCTAGACGAGTCTCTGGCGTTACGCCTAGATAACGAGGAACCTTCAAGTTCCGCTGCGGTAGACACCATGGCGGACTCTCGCTTCGCTTTCGTAGACGTGGATGACTACGAGCGGAGTTCTGCATATACGGTCGGTGGGGCTTTGTCCCATCCAGTTCGGATGTTTCTTTGGCTCGCCGCCGCGCTACCGCATTGTCGGTAAACTGGGTTATGGTGCCTTCTCCATGGTATGGTTGGCTCACGACTACATGGCAAGGTGGAAAAACTTCTCCAGTTCACTCGGATGCTTACTGGTTCCAGTCGAAATGTAGCACTCAAAATCGTTGAGGCAAAAAGGACGTCGGACAGCAAAGTGGCCATTCTCCAGCGTCTCAGAGCCCCTGGTGCACGGGAGCCCCATGTCATACAGCTCCTAGATGTTTTGAACACTCCAGCCGCAACGGAGTGCACCAGGTGTTGGTTATGGAGACCGTACACCCGCTTGATTTCCTGAGGTGCTCGACCTTCCAGCCTAGGACTACGCGCAAAGTTGTGTGGCAGATGATCAACGGTCTCGCATTCATCCACAGTCGTGGTGTAGCACACGGCGGTGCGTTTGCATTTCAGAGAATCGTTTGGCTGTTGATTAACTGTCCAATACAGCAACTTCGAATTCGGTGTTGCGGTTCCAGAAGTCAACAGATTATGCTGGGCTTTGTTTCGAGTGGAGGCGTTTACTTGTTATAATATGCATGCGAATTAGAAATAATACACAGGTGGCGCCAAGGCGTGCGTCGAACATATTTTTGCACAGTCCAAGTTGAGCGTGGCAAGTGCGACAGAGGTGGCAGTGCTTCCCATCACGATCATTCAAAAAATTCCGTTTTGGGCCCACTCTCGTTTAGACCACTTGAGACAAACCGCCTCCGCCCCTGACCCTTTTTGGGAAGGGCACCGCCCCCTGCCGACGGCTTCCCAGCGGAGCTCCAAACCTGAAGCCGAGCTGAGGCGCGCGCCAAACAAGTGCCCAGTCCACTGTTTTTTGCCGCATCCAAGCGCGCACGCCCGCCCACCCTCGCCACCACCTCTCGCCAGCTCCCTGCCGCCAGCCTCGAAGAAGCAGCGCCTCGCCGCCCCCACGAGAGTGTTGCCTTTCCAGCACCTCGCCCCCGCAAGAGAAAGCTCCCGCACGAACACCTCGCCAGACAGCATGAAGCCGCCGCGCGTCTTGCCGCACTGACGCCCCTGCCCCCGTTGCCAATGAGAAGCGCGCAACGAGGCACCTGCCGTCTCCCTCGCCCTTGGGACCTCGCCGCCGTCGGTGACCACAGCAGACACCCGCCGTGTCTCGCTCGTCTCTTGGGTGCGCCGCCACCCGTGTACATGACATCGATGACGCCGCCCTCAACGGCGCCTTCGACGGCCCGCACCACACGCCGGGCCACCACACAGCCTAAATGACACAAGTATATCTCAGCGCCGTCCTCTGGCACAATTTCTCTTTTACGTCCCGCCCAAGTACAGGTTGTATATTTATATTCATCCTATAGCCTTTCCTATAGCCTTGTATTCTATACATCTTGTAGCTTTGTATCTTATACTGGCCGTGTAATCTTATCGTTTTAGTGGACTTGTCGCTTTCAGTCTCGTTCGGCAGATCACGGCAGGTTTGCCTTGCCGAAACCTTGCCGGCCAGCGCTTTCCCAATTTGGAAAGCCGGCGGAGGCGGTTTGTAACCAACTCGTTTAGACTCTCCGTGCAACATCCATCGCCTCACGTCTCTAGACTTTCTAGCACTTGGACTCGGAGTTTTTTCTCGCAGAGCTCATGCCTCTCGACGTACACTCCCACCTCGTTTCCCAAGGATGGACAGGAAGCGGCACAGGTCTCCGCCAGGGCGCAATCAGTCGCCCGCTCGCCATTCCACAAAAGAAAACTCTCGCTGGTCTGGGCAAGGACCGCGACGAAGCATTCCCGTTTTGGGACCAGTGCGTTCCGTTGTTACTCTGCTAATATCGCCCTACACTTACCTTGCCGTCCGCAGCCTGTTCTCTGCCGCGTCCAAGTCGATACAAATCAAATTATCTGGAGACGATAGCGTCAGTCGCCTCTCTTCTTGCAAAACCTGACTCCAAGTATTTACTTGAACTGCTTCTCAACCAGGACGACGACAGCGACTCGGCACCCAACGCGCCCTCCTTAAAACGCACCAGCACCGGTATCCTGTCCAACCGACGACCGGTCACCGGCCCCTCTGCCGACTCTGGCGCTACCACGCCCGACGCCGACGACGATACATCGCCGCGACTCAGTCTCCTTGCGAGCGCGAAACGCGAGGCCGCGAAGCGCGTGCTATATTCGCGCTTTTTTCGGGGGCCCGTGCTGGGCCCCGACTCGCCTCTTCCGATTTCGATTCCGGCGACTGAGGCCGCTACTACCACTATCGTCGTCCAAGCAGTTACGCCGGCCGGAAGCGTCGAAGTCATGGCAGAGAAACCGAGAAAGAAAAAGCGAAAGGTGGTGGACGTGGAGGAGGAGGAGAGACGCGAGCGGAAGCGGTTAAAGAAAGAGAAGAAGGAATTGAAGGAGAAGAAACGGGCGGAGAAGAAGAGTCGGGGTAAGGAGAAGGAGCGGGAGAGAGAGGTCGTCGATGCTGTTACGACTTCCAACTCAGACCCAGAAACCAAGGAGAAGAAACGGAAACGGAAACGAGAGGTGGAGGACGATGGTGTCGAGGTAATGAAGAAAGGAAAGGAGGACGCGGGAAACGAGAAGGAATCCAAAACATTGGACAAAGAGTCGAAACGGAAGCGAAAGGAGGACGCGGAGCAGCAGCATTCCAAACAATCCGACAAGAAACGGAGGAAAGAAGAAAAGCGCAAAGCCCACGAGGGCTCCCAACCTCCATCAGACGAAGCCCCAGACCCAAAGCGAAAACGAAAACGACCAGTCGAATAATCTCGGTCGATTACATTCATTGTCTTTTTTTTTTTTGCGTGATAATACATGAGGGGGTTTATAGCTGAGGATCTACTCATGCGGGGACAGTGATCATAAAGCGTCGTAACAGAAACATGCAAAAATGCAAAAAAGAAAGTACATTACAGGTATTGGCTGCCTATTGGGAACAAACACAACGAAAGCAAGAACAGAAAGACCTAAGTAAGACGGCGAGCATTTCAGTACCGAAGCCTCAGGCACGGGCGCTCCTCCAGGCGCTTTGCATGGCGATCCGTCGTGCCTAGGGTAAGGTAAGGCGGTGTCAGAGCAATGAGCGACAGAAGGCAAAGGAGCGTAAAAACGAACTTGGTCCAACGAGATGGAATCATCCCTCAACTCGACCTTCTGCCTCCTGTTGTCGTCTTCCTCTTCATCGTCGTCGGCATCAAACATACCCCGCGCTCCCCCACTGCGAATACCACCAAACGCGGCCTTACCGCCCGCAAGCGAGAACGGCGTCGACGCAACAGCAGTGCCAAACACGCTGGCATTCGCCGGCGCACCAAACGCGGCAAAATCAGTGACTACCTTCCGTGGCGGCGAGCCCGTGCTAGCGAGCTTGGGCGAGGCTGCCGGTGTTTTTGTGGGGGATCGGGGCGGCGTGACTGGCGTGAACGGGTACGAATAGCTCGACCCATACGTGCTCCGGGAGCTCTGCGCGCGCGACTCGAGGTACTTGTCGGTGAAGCGCGTTCCATTCACCTAGCAGACATATCAAGCTAGCCAAAGAGGAATTTGTGCAGCGGTTGGGCCACGTACCCGTTTGAGCTCGGGCCGCGCCTCGGCCAATGAGGCTGCCTGCGTGTATACTTGCACGTTATGCCGGGATTCGTCTGAATCCTTGTATATGCTTTCGATGACGACCTTCTTCGTGCTTTCGTTTCGGAGCAGCAGCTTTTCGTGCAGTTCTCGGGCGACGTCGTCGACGCTTTCGTTGTTGCCCAATATCCTCTGCGCAACCGCGTGGCCCACTTCCCGAACCAAGCGATCCATATCAAGGTTCTCGAGGACACTCCCGACAATGGCATGCGCAAGGAGATCAGCAGTTGTAAGTGGTAGCATGAGCCCGGACGTGATATTAGTTATCGCTCGATAGAAATCGGTAGCGTACTGGAGTCTGAATAAATTCATGCTCTGGAGCAAGAAAGTCTCCACTCACCGAGTACCCGCTTAATGCAGGTTCACATGCCACGAAAAACTAGCATCGATTAGACGAGGAAGGCTCGTATAAATCAGACATACCAGAGTGATACCACGGCTCGCCATGATCCTCGCCAATTGCAGGGGATCGTTATTATCAGGCGATCCATCGTCGAACCCTACGATCGCGCATCGGCGGTCGGTCGATAATATAAAAAATGTGCCGACGCACCATCGCCGTACTCGCCAATGCCATGTGGAGGTGCATCGGCAATGATTACGACCATTTTGCTCGCGTCCTCGCGCCAGTCCATATTCAGCGCCTCGAACATGGCCGCCGTGACCGCCTCCGGACCATCACCCCCGCCCGACGCGTACAAACCTGATAAATCCTTCTGCACCTTGGCGATGTCGGACGTGAACCCGAAGTTTTTGGTGACGTAGGTGTGGTCCTGCGGCGGGTGGTCGCGAAAGGCTACCAGCCCCACGCGGAGGTCTTCGCGGTTTTGCAGCTTGCCCGATTCGTAGATGTTCCCGCATATGAGCTCAATGTTTTTCGTCGCCGAAGAGATGTAGCTTCCCTGGCTGCCTGTGCAGTCTTGGATGAATACGAGGTCGCTGCGGAAGTGCGCGTTAGGGCTAGGCTGCGAAAGAGAGAGAGACGGAACGCACAGCATCTTGCGGCCCTCGTGTATCCCACCCATTTGGCCATTATAGGCCGCCTGTCCGTTAGCGGGAATCTGGGGGACGGCTGAGCCGCCCATGTCCATGTCTTCATCCATGCTGTCTGACAATGGGCTGTTAAAAAGTAGTGGTTGGATTGTGGTGGTAAGAGAACAAGAAGCGAAAGGATCTTGGATGTGTGTTGGCTAGAGGGTCAGAGGCAGGAGAAAATGCGTACTGCTCGTGGCACGAGGGGGTAGAGATTCAAAATGAGTTGGTCCTACTGGGTCTGTGCTAAGCACGAAGACCTTCCCCATTCGGACACCTGACCCATTGTCCAAAATCAGTTATTATGTGTCTCGCCGGCCCCCGCTCAAAATCCATCCTAGCCAGCTATGTACATTAAATCCGGGCAATCCCCCACCAGACCGCAACATCGTTCGATAGAGCATGATCAGCCCTGCCGTGCATCCTCCCAACACTGCCGTCACCGTCACGTATGTTCGCAGCCTCGCGGCAGCAGTCAAGGCGCGATCAGCACCCCCAGGAATCGCAGAGTATCTGATGAACAACGTGTTAGTCGAGTTTCAGAGTCGCCCCGCAGCGTTGCGTGCACGCACGGATTCATCGCGATTTCGCAAATAGCGTGGAAGACGTCTGCAGTCTGGCCGGTCTTGACGCTCACTGCAACCGGCACTTGCAGCCCAAGCCGTCGGCAGTAGACGTCAGGTTGTACTTCGTGTCTCTGTGCACAATTATAACTCGTCCATTGCGCACACAAGTTCAATCAAGTACCTGCTGAGCGAGATCGAGGTCGGATTTAGTCGCAACAAAAAGTGTAGGAATGTGATCCAGACTGTATTGTTGCTACGGGTAATAAATGAGCAGTGAGCGCAATATGGGCTCGTAACTCACCCGTAGATTGCTGATATACGAGAAGGAGTTGGTGTCGCTCGAATCGTGGACATAGACAATCACGTCCGCGAGGTCCGTCTTCTTCGAATTGCGAAGCGTTTCCGCTTTCGTATTTCGAGCCAAACTCTTGCAGCTGTCGTAGAAATCCCAATGTCAGAAGCCGTTAAAATCCAGAACTCGGACTACTGACGATGAGATACTTCTCCGACCCGTCAATCGCCACCGAATTCACGACACTGATCATCTTGCTCGTCGGCTCGTACGTCGAACTAATTGGCTTGCCTGCGAACGCCTTGAGCAGCGACGTCTTCCCCGAACCGGCAGCCCCGCAGACGTAGCACAGGAACACGTTCCGTGTCACTTTGCCTTTCCGCCGGTCGGTCTTGCGGGGTCGCGTCACCTGCAGAGCGCCTGTTCGCGGTTTCGCTTGGGTAGCCCAGGTACGCGAGGTAGGCCAGTGTCGTTTTGTGGTCCAGGAGGGTGGTCATGCTGGAAAAAAGTAAATGGCGCGTTGGAGAGGATTATATAGAAGACAACTTGAATTACCTCCACTGAGCAAGCCAGCCCTGTAGCGTGACGGCGCCTGAATCATCGGAAAGGGTGGTGTCGGGGAACTTTTGCGTTGCCCAAGGATTCCCGGGAGAAGTGCTGAAAACTTGGTCTAACTCGGCCGTTTTCAGCGCCCCGTCTTGATCCTGAGGTCGAAACATTAGCTGCTGCCTAGTTGTAACGAGATACCGACGGCACCTTATCGAACGTCTCGAAAAGATCTGTAAAGAACTGATACCCTAGTGGACTCAGCTCGACAGAGCAATCGTAGGGGACGTCGAACCTGCAACTACCGTCAACGGAAGCCAAAAACACTGTGTGCAACCTACTTGGGCAATAAAAATCCCTCGGTTAGACGCAGATCCTCCGCGTAGCCGAACTTCCGCAAAACAGTCCATGTCGTCTCCAGCCGACCTCGTTGAATGAAGGTCGTGTGGAGATACAGGAAGCCGATTTCTGTGAGGCCGCCGTCTCGGACTCCGCCTTCTGTGTTCTCCTTGACCATTTGCCGGATACCTTCTAGCTCTTGTACCTGTAATGGCGCGTCGAAAACATTTTCGCTGAAACCATAAGCTTCAAAACGCTTGTGTCTTTTGCGAGGGACGCGTACCTGGAACTCGTTGAGTTCCGCGGGGTCTAGAATTCCGTCCTTGTTGGCGTCACATAATTTGAATATCCGCCGCAAAGCGCTCATACAAGCAGGTTTTAGGACCTTCAGCCCGCAATAAATTAGCTTGTCTGTACGGGTTGAGAGAGTCAGCACTGACATGGTCCCTCGAATCATATAACGGTGCAGTCGGGTGCAGAACCGCCTTTTGCGCGAAATAGAAAACCGCGGAAACATTCAAGGACTTCTTGGCAGAACATTCTACACAAGTCTCTACTTCCTTCAAAACGAAATTAATTTGTCTCTAGTCGATAAAACTAGACGCTATACCTTGAATTCGTTCATTATGGGGAGGATCTCTTCCTCTAGGGCCTCGTTGGTGAACTCCCCACCCCGGAGGTCGATTTTGTTACCAACCAGAATAACCGGGACCTTGATTCGTTCGTCCATCAGCATGATTTCTCCACACCATGGCCGAAGGAAAGGTTACATTGACACCTAGCTGGCGGAAATGCGGAAGCCAAAATGTCGGTATACGGTCGAACGAATTGGGGTTGTCGATGGAATACACGACGCAGATGACATGCGCTTTCCGGATTTCACTCTCCAGATGTGCCCGGTCCTGCGGCCCAGCTGCAGCGCACAAAGCTTGAGGTCGGAACAACGCCAGAACACGATCACACACCTCCCGAGTCGACTATGTAAGTTGTGACATTCTCCGGCGTAACCTCTGGGGGAATGGTGACCTCTGGGACGATGTGCTGAACCTGGATTCGTGGTATAGAAATGAGCGCGGTGTCGCATCGGACAGACGCAGGCCGAGATTTACATGCGCGACAAAGGACTCCTTGATGAGAGATGTTACTATTGTGCTTTTCCCGACGCCCTCTAGACAGCAGCCAGTTGAGTTTTCGCGTGCTGCCACGGGTATGAAGTGCCAAACCGTCGCCGACTAGAAGAATTCGCACATCTCTGCGCATTCGGATTCTTTCTCAACGTTCGAGTTTTCCGTTCCTCTATTCTTGTGCTCGAATGCAAGCTGGTTGTGTGAGAGGGCCGCAGAAAGAAATGCTAGCAGGAACGCGAATGCCAAACGCCGAGAGGCTGATTGAAGGCACAGCCACCTTTACGATCATAGACATTGTCAACAACTTCGACGCGTCTGGTGGCGGGCGGGCGGGCGAACTATGGCCAACGTACATCGTATTCCGAACCCCCATGGTCGGGAGCTCTACGTTCTCGTTCCTCCTGCGTCTTATGCTCTCCCTTCTTCGCCTTCGGCTCGCAAACGGAAGGCCGGGAGCAGCCCTAGCCCCAACCCCTTGCCGAAGAGGACAAAATCCGACGAGAAGGCGCCCGGCGCAGACTCTGGCGACCGCGCTGAATCCCCGGAACAAGAGGAATACTCAGAGGAAGAGCTAGAACTTGGAGACGATGTGCCTTCGGGATCAGGGGACATTCCAGTTCGGGTACTCTCTGGATTCTGCATCTTTGACCGACAGCGGGAAGAACGGCGGATGGTCTCAGCCTTGGAGCTCTTAGGGCTGACTCCTCAAAGCTCATTTACTGCTTCGGGCTTTGTCAAAGCGAAAGCGCACATGCCCGACTCAACCAGTGATGATGACGACGAGGAGGACTCTCCGGAAGACTACGGCCAATTCGTCCGAGGCTTAGAAGTCGTAGAGTTCGACATTCACCATGTCTCGGACGGGGACATTGACCCGTACGCATGTCTTCGCGTTCAGGGCTCACTAAATATTGACTGGCGATAGAAATATATATATAAAGACCGCCCGCGCCTGGTATATTCTCGATACCCCAGACCCGACATATGGATCCTTTTTCATACCCCTTCAACTTCGTCACGCCTATACCCACCACATTCTCTGGACCGCTTGTCAGAATCCAAAAATGAAATACGCCGAGTTCGTCGAGTCACTCGAAGCCCCGCTGACCGAACGACAGTTGAAGTCCGTTGACATCGTAAGCTACGCTCGTCGTCAGTGGTCGGTCGACTGAGTTCGTCTTGCTAGGTCGAGTATTTCAAGGCTCTCATTGGGGCTATGGCTCCCGACCTGAGGCCCATCCTCAAACGGGATATTCACAATGTTCCATTCGTTAAAACCCTGCTAGGTTGTGCGTCTTCTGAGCATTTACAAATCAACGCGTTTGTAACGCCTGTCGTCGGGCGCATTGTAATGCCCCACATTACATGTCCAATGACTGTTGTTGGTTCCACCCCAGAGGAGGTTCCCGTTACTGAGCTCCCGGAAAGCCTCTGTGAGCACGACCACGAGGATCCTACAGACATCCGCTGGGGAACGTGTCTAGGTAGCGCCGGTTACTATGATAGTGCCGTCGTGGACGGCATTACCTACAAGGTAATTGCTCTTGTTCTTCTTCTACAGGTATACTCACGATATACCAGCAAGGAGATATAGTTGCCGTCAACCCCGGTGAAGATATCGACAACCAGAGAGCCCACCGGGCGACCCTTTCAGCTGAGTTCTGTCGCAATTTGTATGCGCGTCGTGTCTGGTGCGCGATATCACTTCTCTTCCGCGTACGAGGTCTTACACCGTCACTGCAGGTTCATACAGATCCAATATTTCTTTGACGATGAGATTGAAAAAGACGACCGTGGAAAGCCTACCAAGAAGCTGCACGGCATCTGGTTCGCCCACGGTATGTACTGCTCGTCCTTTCACAGCGTAATTCTGTCCCAATGCGGATTTATAGGCGGCGATACAATACTACAAGAATTTAACCACAGCCAAGAGCTCTTCCTTTTGGAGGAGTGCGATGATGTGCATGTATCCAGCATCTATCGCAAGGCCAACGTGCGGAAACTCGGGCCTCTCGAAACGGAAAATCCCGACACGTGCGACGACTCCACCACCACCTATTTTTACCGGTATGTCCTTTCTGCGTGTATTTTCTTTCTTGGCTGATGGCGTTCATAGACTCCTGTGGGACTCGGAGCAGTATGATTTCAGAGACCCGCCGACCGCTGAAGAACAGGAACGGGTAATAGACCTTCTGCCCGAGCACACGCCGTGCGTGAACTGTGGTTTCGCAGCCGAAGAGGAACTGCGCCGGCAGCTGCGGCCGCTTGGTCCACACAAACCCAACGGCTTCACTCAGTTTGGGTACGATTACCACGTCGGTGATTTCGTTTTCGTCAAACCGAGGGCTCCTTCGCCTAGCCCGCTATTGATCGGTCAGATCATCCATATCGACGGTCTAGCACCGGGCGAATTGGAGGAAGATAGGATTGTGTGTTCGATCCAATACTTCAAGCGATACGTCAAGGATGATGGATACGCCAAGGATGAGGCAAGTTCAAGCACTTGGAGTATTTCCTTTATTTCTCACCTGGTCTAACAGCGACGATTGTACCGAACCTGCAAAGTCGGAAAAGTCAAGGTCGAGAGACTGCAGGGTGTTTGCTGGGTAAAATTCATCGACCAAGACGACACCAGCGCAATCGAGGACTGGATCATGGCCGACTCGGTCCTCGACCGATATTTCACCAATACGTGCCAATCAACCGACAGCGAAGATTTCGTCCCTATGGACGAGGGCGACTTCCAACGTCACGCTTGTGGACCCTGTATGCGGAAGCATGAGCAGGACACAGAGCAATATCAGTTGCGGAACGGGCGGATTAGTTGCATGGATGTGTTCTCAGGTGCAGGCGGTCTTTCTGCAGGTATGGCTCGGACGGATTACTTTGACACGAAATGGGTGATCGAGCAATCCCCGTCTGCTGCTCAGACATTCAAGTAAGTCGCAGTGAAAGCCCGCTGCAATTGCTAATTATACTTGACAGAGCTAATCACCCCGATGCAAAAGTTCTGTGCTCGGATGCCAACGACATCTTGAAGTACATCGTCGACAGGCAAGACGGCAACGGCGCAACTCCGCCACAATCTTCTAATGGCCCCATCCTGCCTGATGACGTCCCTCGGCCGGGGGAGGTGGACTTTGTGGGCGGTGGTGAGAATCTCTTTTTGTATTTTCAGGTGTTTCCCTACTTTACTTAACTCGACATCAGGCTCGCCTTGCCAACCTTTCAGCGGAGCCAACTATCATAGGGCAAGCACTTCATCTCACCGTTATCCTTGGCTGATGACATTACTTTTATGCAGTTCAAGACGGAGGACATCAGGACAACCCTGCCGTATACCCTTCTCGGATTCGTCGAGGCCCTTCAACCCACCTTCTTCCTCCTCGAGAATGTTACAGGGCTGATGGCCTTCACGCTTCGAGATCAAAACGGCGAAAAGCGTGTCAACATGGCCGCAGTGAAGCTCTTCTGCCGAGTGCTGATGGCACTAGGCTATCAGGTACGCTTCAAAGTTCTTCAAGCAGGCTCATATGGAGCGCCTCAAGATCGCGAGCGGATAATCTTCCTGGGTGCAAAGCGTGGCCACAAACTGCCAGACTTTCCTACTCCCACGCACGCCTTCAAGCCTGCGCGACAGTGGAAAATTCCACTACGGCAGCGCGATCGAATTCGGCCCCCGACTTGTTCGAGGACCCATGACGACGACCACTTTTTTGCATCTCACCCCGCCGTGACGGTCAATGACGCCATCAGCGACTTGGTGCGACTATTTTTCTACCCTCATGATAATTGCTCACGACTATCTGGTAGCCCGCCTTTGAATGGTCTGGAGTCCATGATCTATAATTTCTTTTGTTCACCCTCTTTGCAGGATCAACCCGCACCGTGTCATCCGCGAAAGGTCGCCAGACGTTCGCGAACGGGAGCAACGCAAGCGAAAGGGCATTTCGCAATGTGCCGTCTCCAAAACTCCTGTTGGCTTTGCGGATCCCGTCCCATTCTCAGGGAAGCCCAGGACCCGCTTCCAGCGGACGATGCGACGGGCAGACGGCCTGGTAGATCACCATGTCACCCTCGCATCTGGAAAAGTAGTTGTGGAATCGACCACGCTGATCCCTTTGCGAGAATGGGCCAACCATCTTTGTGAGTCTTCATTTTCTTGTCTAACCGTTATTGAACATTGATGGCTCCAAGGGTTACCAGAAGAGCTTCTGCAAGGAAGGAAACCGTCCAAGAAGGGTACGTGATTATCCCCCTCTGCCCGCCTTGTCTGACCAGCTCTGCCTCAGTCACTTTCGGTCGTCTAGATGGCGATGGCTGTTTCCAGACTGCCATGACCATGCCGAAACCTAATGGACATGGGTATTTCCTGCACCCCACGGTATGTTCGCATTTGTGTTGCATCGCTCTCCTCTCATGCGACACAGTACAAACGGCCCCTCACACTGCGGGAATTCGCACGGTCGCAAGGGTTTCCGGACGGCTACAAATTCTGTTCCACAGAATCCACCCCCGCTGGCCGGCTCAAAGATGTACGTCCAGAATACATCCAGAATTATTTCGGGTTCCCTCTGCTGATCTTATCCCAGTATTTCAAACAGATTGGAAATGCAGTCCCATTACCCTTGGCGGCTGCTTTGGGACGCAGTATCGGCGCTGCGGCTGCTTACGATTGGCGTCGACGAAATCGGAGAGAAAAGAGTGTGGAGTGTTGAGTTGCGGATGAAGATGACGGTGGGACGCCGCGAGGACGCCTGACCAGCGACGAGAAGATGCTGCCTGCCCAGCTTCATTGCTGGGGGGAGAAAGGCGGGGAGACTAGTAGGGTCCGCGTGAAGACTCAAGCCCGGCCATGGAGGAAACCATGGCAAGGTAGATCAGGGGAGCTCGTGGCCCGGTGTGGGAGAAGGAAGGGAGCGGCGCTGTGCGCCTGTGAGAGAAGGTGAAGGAAGCGGCGCTGTGCGCCTGTGAAGTAGACGAGGGGAAGGTGTGTGTGTGTGCGGGGGTTCGGCCGTCCCGGCCGAGCGGGGCTTTCGCGAGACAGCGGAGAGCTGCGGGAAAGGCCGGGTCGGAGGAGGACGGGGCGCGGGACGGGACCGAACCCGTACGCAAAGGCGGCCACGGGTCCCGAAGAACGAGACCCGGAGCAACCCAAGCGTAAGCGGACAGAGGAGATGGGTTGGTGGGCTCGCGAAAACGCGTGGATGTGGGCGGAGAGATGCTGGACGCGAGGGGCGACGTTGTGAAGGGAGCCGAGAGACTTGATGTGGCTGTGCCGATTAGATTGGTAGATCTACGGGACAGGACGTCTAGATCTACGAAGACGCCCACTCCTCGCCTCTCCCCATTACCTT
Source organism: Mycena olivaceomarginata (assembly GCA_029378375.1). NCBI lineage: Eukaryota > Fungi > Basidiomycota > Agaricomycetes > Agaricales > Mycenaceae > Mycena > Mycena olivaceomarginata. The sequence continues at coordinate 12,876 of JARKIC010002866.1, read as the reverse complement.
GCCTTCCACTCAGGCGGCTCACAAGCTCGCCTGCCTGAGCTCGCATCAAGGCTCGTGTCTTGAGCGAAAGGCCAAGATCGTGTAATAATAATCGTTTTTGATAGGGGATGCGGCCAAGAGGAAAGCTGCAGAGCTCAGAAGACGCGTTGATGTGGACGGGACGAGAGAAAGAGCCTCCAGGGATTCGAACGTCGAGGATGCAGACAGCAAAAGATGCGGCTGTGCAGTAGATTAGATAACTATCTGATCAGCTCTAATCTAATCTGAGCTCGCCACAAGCTTGTCTCCAACACAATGACCTCGCCAACTACAGACTCCGAGTTGACACAGAAACTGCTTTCCACAGCGGCGACCTATTTGCAGGTCTTCTCTACGCTTGACCCAGACGTAATCGCCCCAATCCAGAGCGAGACCACCTACCGCCACGAGTTCGCACCCGCGTCAGCAAACCCTCCGGCGCCGCGTAGTCGCGAAGAGTTTGCGGCCCATATCAGGCACCTCGGAGGCATCTTGCGTAGCTTCCCCGTACGCGCCAAGCAGACGTGGCCCAATCCGGTGCTCAAGCAAGTCGTGATCTGGGCCGATAGCGAGACCGAGTTCCATCCACACGTTAGAGACAACGACGATGAGGACGAGTGGAAGTATAGAGGAGAATATGTGTTTATCTTGACTATGGACCAGAGCGGCGAGAAGATAGAGCATGTTCTCGAGTTCGTCGATAGTAAGGGTACAGAGAGGTTGCGGGGACTCATGGCTAGGGCTTGGAAGAAGGAGGAGTATGAGTGGAAGTAAGCGATGCGCAAGAGGCGCGCGCGGGGTGGATAGATTCAAGTACACATCTCCCAGACATTTCCGAAGTTTATCTGACCCCGGCCCCCTGTGCATTGGAAATTGTTGCTAAGGGCGCATCTTTCCCTTCACCATGCAACTACCCACGTATCCGACCGCAGTACCATCGTTCCACTCGACAAGTTCACCACGAACCACACCTGCCTACTAGGAATTCGCTCCCATTCCGAGTCCTCCCGGCGGTTTTTCTACCGAGTGCATAACAAACAAGGCCATGGAGCATTCACATCGACCGCTGGTTTTGTGGCCTCTGCTTGTGCTCGAAGGACGTCGGCATCGATAGATACCTCGTACTCGGGAGATTATGCTGTTCTTCGAGAGAAGGCGTCTAAGCCCATAACCCAGTGGAAGGATCATACATGGAACCAGCCGTCGGAATTTGTTTCTGGGTCTTAAGGTAGGCGACATCCGCATCCATCGAGTCACGTGATCAGCAGTGTGACAGTGTCTTCCTGCCCTTACTAGTCGGGCGATGGTGGGTCACACACAAAAACTAAAACCACAGAAAGGCTTAGATTAACCAAAGGAACAATCCTGTGGTTCCAGATTTTCAATATCTGGTCTCAATCAAAAGTTTTTCACCTATTTTCAACAAATGCTCAGAAGCTTGTTTCCATTCCAGCCAGACGGCTTTATGTTTTTTCTCCCAAAATTTCGCGCTTCCATATAAGGAAATAACACGGTCACGTGGTTGATCAGTGACACGCAGCCCAAGGACTGTTGGGAGTGTATTTTTGGCTTATAGCATTGAATACCAGGCTTAGTGGATGTTCCCTGTAAATTGCATGTCCCCACTGGATATAATTACCACAACTGTGATTCAGAACTTCAATATAAAGCTGACTATTGTTGCACAAAGCACTACTGCAACCAATGGGCTGGGAACAAAGCCAGTTTAATTGATAAAGGCTGCATTGCAAAGATTTGGAAGATGATTAAATGAGCTGCACTCTACTTCCTCAAGAATCGGACTTCACTGAAAGTTCAAGGCCATGCTGTACATGTGCTCCTCAGAGTCTATTGCTAGATATTGCAAGAGAGTCTATCACTGGTATCTCCTGAGCTTCTGAGATTCCAATTGAAAACTTTTTCTCCTTGGCTGCTCTGACCCCCAGGCCCAAGAATCTTGAAAAACATGATTTATTTTTGCAAAATCTGAAATTTCGCGCTTTCCCACGTTACTGTCACGCATCAGTCACGTTCACGTGACTCGATGGATGCGGATGTCGCCTACCTTACAGCCTCCCATATGCGCTGTACGAAGCTCGGAGACGGGAATTGCGCGATCGGGGAAGCAAACCGCATATTAGTATTATCGACAGCTGGAAACTCAAAGCCGACGCCTGGCTAGCAACGGAGCTTGTCGGGGCTTGGTTTGAAACCGTCTCTTTTTTTGCCCGATGGGCGGAGGTGTTGGTGTACAGATTCCCCACACCGCCGTCGTCGCCAGCATCCCAGACTCCCAGTAAACGATTTCTTCGACTACCTCCCGAACTGGTTGCCACGGCGGGGGCGAGTTTTCGGAAACAAATCCGCGTCAATATTAATCTCTGGTCAACTGAGGCTGTCGCGGGCGAGATAAAACGATTAGCCGAAGAAAAGGATACTCAGGAGGGAGAGGGTGCGTTGATAGAGAAGTCTGTGGACTTGAGGAACCCCCGCCCAAGAATATGGCAGGAATTCGACAACATCCCTCATGGAGACGCAATTTCGGCTTTCGCGGGCCATTTTCTGTTGGTGGCCGAAATGGATTACAGGAACGGATCCCACCGCATACCCGCGCTACTGGATCGGGTCGAGCAAGCAACGCGGATAAAGTTGTGGGCGGGTGAAGGAATCGGCGGTTAAGACCTCCCCAGTTCGAATTGCGACTGGTATTGTCCGAACTCAGAGCGTCTCGCCTCGGAGCACGAAGCTGTACGCAGGGAGACCTATCAAGGAGGAGCACGTATATATATGTACCTGGATTTTGAAGGTTTTCCTTTTGTATTAGCAACTTGGCCTACGATTCATCTTACAATTCTTCTTGTTTTCTTCGCTGCTCAGGTTTTGACTGTCGGTGGACGGAGTGCGCACTGCAGGTACACATCTTTCTCAGCCCTCTTCTCTTTGTCGACTTAATGCACCGTGTGTCGGACGTCGGCTCTACGCAGAAGCGACTCCGATAAGTGTCTGTTCACCGACTTCTGACGTGAGCGCGCGTGAGCGCTGAGAATAAAAGAGTACACCAGCCACAAGCCGAATTACCTGACTTCGGCAATCAGAGATATCTGATGGGGTACGACTTCTTTCTTTTCTTCGTCATAGGTTCAAACCGATTGAATAAGACGGAGAATGGCATGTATAGCCGGTACCGTAACTGTCTCTGCTCTGGATGACTGTCGCGAAAGGTCCTGGGCTGCGCGCATCCAAATTGCAGTCAGTCGTTCAACTGAACGCAAGTTCGGTGCGCTGTACTTACTTAGTAAAGGCTGGACGCCTCGACCCTCGTTCACTCTTGCACGACTACTTCAGCAGGACCGCGGCTGACCGCGGCGCCTACTCAGCTGATCACAGCCTGTGGCTCTGATACTGGCACCCCGTTCTCATGAGATGACATCCCAAGCTTCTCGCTGTCATCACACGGCAAGAAGCGACATCATGCTTTAAGAGCTCGCCCCACAAAAGGAGCTCTGCCACTTTCTCTCTCCCCTTGCGATTTCAGACAATGTCGAAACTGGCCGAGGAAAAGGCTGATGTCTCGATCGAACACGAAGAAAACGCTAAATTCGATGCGCTGCCCGAAATAGGATCCGTTGAACGTCTGGCCGCTGAAAGAAAACTTCTGCGGAAGCTCGACATGCGGCTACTGCCTACGATTTTCTTGATTTTTATAATGAACTACATTGATGTGCGTGGCTGCAGCTGCATCTGCTACTGCAGAAATGCAGTCTGACGTTTTGCAGAGAAACGGAATCACTACTGCCCGCTTGAAAGGCTTTCAGCAAGACCTTGGGCTGTCAGGTACCCTTATATCGAAGCAACTACACCAATTAGAGCTGATTTTTGAACTTGCTAGATCTCCAGTACTCGGTAGTCTTGTCGGTGCTCTTCGCATCTTATTGTCCAGCTCAAGTTCCTTCAAATATGGTATCTGTGTCCTGCTCTTTCTTCCTGCGGTTTAGCTGACATCCGTTGTAGATTCTTAATTACATTACGAGGTAGGTGCAGCGCAAATTATTTTGATTTTACATCAAACAATTTCCCTAGGCCCCTCGTGGTTTATCGGACTATGCGTAATCGCATGGGGGCTGACTAGTGCACTCACTGGTGTAAGATCTGAGCGGTATTGAAGGTGGCCTATGTTAAATGCAGGCAGGTCACGAAGGGTTACAGCGGAGTGTTGGCGTGTCGGATTTTCATTGGGTTGCCCGAGGTTATTTAATTTTGAACGAACTGAGGCTGTCCAAGAGCTTATCATTGTGTAGGCTGCGTTCTATCCTGGTGGTAAGATCCGCTTTCTATGTTGGCTCCTCAAATTTTTGAGCGCACTATCACAGCCATCTACTTATTGTCCCGCTGGTATACGAAAAAGGTCTGGCCCGATGATTTCTCATGTTGGCGCCCCCTTGAATTAGATGAATCTGCAGGAATTAGCCTTTCGCTCGGCTGTTTTATACAGCGGTCTCCTTCTCTCCAACGCATTCGCCGCTGTGAGTCTTACTAACCTGACTGCGTGTCGAATCAAGTGTTTACGGGCTCGTGCTTACAGTTGATGGCTGCTGGAATACTCGGACGCATGGATGGAAAACGCGGTATTCGGGGATGGAGATGGTGCTTCCCTACCGTTTATCCCGGTCTCCTGCTCACCTAATTTCGTTCCCAAGGCTCTTCTTCATCGAGGTTACAGTCTAGTGAACAAACTATGACATTGCATTAATATTAAAACAGGGTGCTATAACAATCGTTGTCGGGTTTTTCAGCATGTTCGTGGACGCGACCTTGGTCTATTCCGCTGATTGAACGATAATTTTCACTCTAGATGGGCGTTGCCGGACTATGTCTCGATCTGTCCCAGTCTCAAGTTCCTTTACTCATATTGTCACAGCCAGGGAACACGAATTGGATCGTTGGCGATGAACGTCGACTAGCCCAGGCCCGCCTTGCGGAGGGATGCTGGTGAGGCCGACCAGGACACTGAAAACGACACGTAAGTTCCCGGCTTTCAGACCTACCCATCACTCAATTTGTGCTCTCCTCAAGGCCGCTTGCCGGTCTCAAAATGGCGGCCAAAGACCCCCTCGTGTGGACCTTTGCTCTTATGACAACCTCTCAACTTCTGGGCCTCAGTTTCATTTCTTTCTTCCCGACGTAAGGGACAATCCTTCGGCTGTATATGCTTCTGTTTACCTGCTTTCGTCCTCAGCCTTACACAAACCCTCGGGTTCTCGACCACAATCAGTTTGTTACTCGCAGCGTATGTCTTTCCCCATTTGATTACCGTGTTGCTGGATCCTTCGCAGACCTCCGTGGTTACTTTCCGGTGTCATATGCTGCCTGAAACGCCTGGCATGCGGGTTTGTTAGCAGCAAACGATTGGGCTCAGACATTAACCATTTTCAGATAAAACCGGAGAGCGGTTCTTCCATATCACAGGCTGGTGGGGGCTGTTATGGTAGGCTTTATCATCAGCCTGTCCACGACGTCCACCGGAGCGCGATATTTTTCGATGTTCCTCATGTCGTTCGGCTACGTAGGTATGGCTGAAACCTGCTCGGTCATTGTGATGCCTTTTCCAACATCATCTTTAGGCTTTGCACTCACACTCGTCTGGGTGTCAAACTCAATTCCTCGACCACCGGCGTAAGCATTGGCTTCTTTCCAACCGCTTCCCTTCACATTTCACAATATTTCAACCAGGAAACGCGCCGCCGCTCTTGGGATCGTGAATGGCGTAGGCAACCTGGGCAATCTGTAAACATATCATTTCTTTATTCCGTCCTTCTTCTGACACATTTTGCCGACAGCATGGGCTCGTACGTGTGGAAAGGCGGGTGGGGTCCGAAATATCACCAATCTATGGTTGTCTCGCTTTGTGCCCTTGTTCTGAGCTCGCTGCTGTCGCTAGGTCTGTTTGGCCCATTTCACAATGTACCCAAATCAATGGCCCTACTAGGAATTCGTCAACATCTCTTGCGGAAAAATCGGAAGCTCGACGCGGACGCGATGCAAGACGCAAATGAGAACCGTGTGAAAGAGGCGGCCATTCTCGAGGGCATCAGCTTCGAGCAGGCGCTGGAAAGGAGGAAAGGGTTCCGGTACTTGCACTAGTCGTATTCAAAGAGAACAAAGATCTGGAATGAATGGAAGATGCGTTTTAGGATTGAGAAGTGGCAGGCATATTTACATATTCGGCATACACATAGTAGTAGTAGTTGTACATAAGAAGAGAGGCATAGACTGAAACCGTGTTACAACAAAAATGAGCCAGTGTGTACCCACATCCTCGCCCGCTCTTTGGGCGCCCATTGAATGTAACCCCCAAACGACCGCAACCGCGAGTCCAATCCAAATACACATAATGAAGGCACTGAGTATCTCTTCCCACTTCCAGGCGAATCTGATACGTTGCGCCTGCCGTCGGAAGTGCCGATATACGTCGGGTAAGGGGGGTGTCGGCTTCGATGCATTCGGCGAACATCTGAAACGACCGAAAGCATGATAGCTGAACCAGAGAGGTTATTCCGAGAACGGCCTCGCGTGTCTGACGCTGCATCAACGTCTGGCGCGAGACCGTTGGTTCTGTTTGCAGTTGAGAATAGACGTATCGAGAAAATTTGTACCGTACCTATGAACTTAACACAACCCTGGCCGTAAGACAAAACTTCGATCGCGACGGGGGACAGGTAGTTTGGGGTGGCTGGGTTCGAACGGTTTCCATCGCAAGGGGTCGACCGGCTGACAGACATCGGTGAGTTAATGCGCATTTAACTGGCACATATTTACCAGACACGTTTCGAGCCCCCAGCGCCGTTTCACGACGTCCAGATCTAATCCACCGGAGCGACCAAGAGGGACATCTGCAGTGAGGTCTGGTGGAGACCTATCATAAATCTGGTACAGATGAGAGTGGAAGTGTACGCGAAACGTATCTTTCAATGGAAATGAGCACTCGGACCGAGAACAAGACGAAACATTACCCAGGAGGTGGTGGAGGCGAAACGGGTTCGAGGATGAGCTGACGTTGTTTCTCAATGCTTCTTGCCGTAGCCAGCGTGAGCTCTTGTGGTGATTTTGCGAGAGTGTTACCCATGGAGGAGGAATCCAAGTAACGAGGCCATTGAGAAAGGTGGGTCGACTGTTATATACTCCTCCAACTCGGAGACGGATGTCTTGGAGACAGGAGTATAAGAGCATTTTCTTCGACGTTGAATTCCAGAAGATGAAAATATAAAGGTTTCCAAACCGGGCCCAAGGGTACAAGGCAGGTACAAGGTCACGTCGAGAACAAGGTCGCCATGTGTACGCGTTGTTTGTCAAGTTGCCATCAAAGTCTCACGCTCGCGCAATTTCACACGGTTGAGAAATGCCAACAATTCGCCTGGATAAAACCGTAGGCTATGGTTTACAAGGAGAAAACCGGCGAACGAGTTCCAACTACATATCCGTCATGTTTTCCATCAGTTGCTTGGCAACATCCGAGCTGCGAGGAGTAATGGCGCATTTGAATGGCTTTGAGTGGCTGCAGACATTATCTGAGTAACTCGATACCACAGCCAAGCAAAAACATTCACCTGACCAATCCGTCAGTGAATCCAATTTCAATTTCGATCTCTTTCCCAGTCTCATCTTGGCTTTTGCAATGTTGAAAGTGGACAAAACAGAAACGATGGTTCCCCAAACAGTGGCATCGGCGGCGTGACGACCGACACATATTCTTCGACCAAATCTATAGAACTCTTTAGAAGCAGGGAAACCAAAAGGGAAAGAGCGAACCCAAAGCCCAAAATGTGGTCATCAGAATTGAGCTGACCGTCGGCGTTCAGAAATCGTTCGGGATCAAACTTGTCGGGGTTTGGATACATGGACTCATCATGCACCATAGCCCTGAAGCAATTGTCAAACTTGGTCAAGAGGATTTCATATTTTTCACCATATATTAGGGAGGACCGTGGTACCTGGGATGGTGTCAATAGAACCGGGAGAATGAAGTTGAACCCACCTTTGGGATAAAGAATCCCTCGTAAACGTCATCCTCGGTCGTTGCATGTGGAACAGCAAGCGGAACAATAGGTCTCCAGCGAAAGACCTCTCTAACCACCGCCTCGCAATAAGGCATTGCGCTCCTGTGCTCGAAACCGGGCAGACAGCCGAAGCCAACCACAGTGTCAATTTCATTTTGTGCTTTTCGTACGACGTCTGGATTCAATGCCATCGCCATGAAGAAAACAACCAATGTCGCGGTTGTCTAAAGAACCGGTCAGTCATTTGAATATTCTGCCAGTGAATATTAATGCGTACAGTGTCTGCGGCGGCTATTACTATCTGGGAGGGGGATCCTGGCCATCTTGGACATTTTGGCCTGTTAGTACCCATCTAGCGTACCCCATCTGTAGCATATGAGCTCTGTACGACGGGCGCGGATCCTGGGAACAGTTTGAGCGCTTAATCCTAATTTTTGAGGACATATTCGTCGCCCATTGAATTTATTTCTGGCGGGGTTCCCAAAAGGAGAAATGACAGGGTACCTGGCCGCTCGTACAAACTGGTGTTTCAGACTGCGGCAGTGATCTTGCAATGGGTAATTATGGTCAAGGGTAATTAATGATGCTTTTCATACACAAGAACTATGGAAATGACCCTTAGAAATGGCGGGATACAGTGCTCCTGACGAGCCATATGGGGCCACTGACACACCTTCATGGAGAAACACAGGCAGCGCACCAGTCGGAGGGCTTGGTTGGCCAAAATAAGTTGTAAGTATGTTCATCAGAAGTGAATGAATGTATCTGAGCCCCCAAATCCACACCTGTGTCATGTTGCTGAGAACCCGACGTTTGGACTTTGATAGGACAAATATTAGACACTCCCGGTATCTGCCATGGCCTGAGGGATGTATTGAGAAACTAAAATTGTGCAAAACATTTGAAGTTGAAGGATTACATGTAAGTATGAAGCTTGCCAATTGCTGGATAAAGATGGTACAAGGGTCACTTGGTATTTGGGTCGTTTGGTTGCTGTCCTTACACTTGAAGGGTAGACAATTTCGCGATTTTGCCAGTAAGGAATGGTATATGTGGAACAGGGCTCATGCTGAGATGGATCCCTGCAGTCAGGGGAGTAGATCGAGCCCTACACAAAGCAAATCGGTTCAGAATTGGTGGAGAATGGGGCGAAGTGGTGGTTCGGGGATAAGAAATTGATCTTCCCACCCTCCGATCCGACATCGTTCCCGCTACTGCTTCGCATCAACTCATCAGTTTTGGCTGAAACTTGGTAGGGACAGGCGGCATGGGACATATTCCACCCCCTGAGCACCAAAATGACATATTGTTAAGTCACTAGCCTTATAATTGGCAAGTGGCCAGGTTCCTAGTCCGGCCAGGTTGGCAGTCACAGATAGTATACATCTAAGGTCAGCATTAATATAGGAAGTAGGTTTCGGGTATATACCTGCATACGCTACGGCGGGTAACATCCTTGATCATTTTTTCTCGCTCTTTTGAACCGTGGATATCATTATGATCCAGGAGTTTACTCAGAACAGACAATCTGCCAATACCATCTCGCTGAAATGAATCAGGGTGCCTTCGAATTGAACTTAGAGGTTGCGACACACCATGTTTTGTCTCACAAAGTCGAACGGGACATTTTTCATCTCGTCGAGCAACAAGGACGTTTCTCAGGGTGAATATTAGACAGATGGCATACAAAGGCTCCTGAGAACCTACCTCGGGCGTATCGATGGAAATCACATCCTGGAAACCAGCCAGGGAAGTAACGAAGAAATGGAAGGTCGTTCACGGCAAATGAACCCGGAAGCATGACCTCGCACAACCTTTTGATTCCCTCTTCCGCCAAATAAACGAACCGGTCACCCTTGGGCTCGATGTCGTATCCATATACCGTCGCTACGATTATTGCGGCGGCCAGTCTACTCGGATATGAGATCGTCGAAGTTAGAGGAATATATTCATTTACGTTTTAGTGTGCGCAACGAAGTCCGCTGGAGTAGACAGTAGGGCACGCAGCAGGTCATGGATTTTCTTAGCTGAACCGGGTGATATATGGCTATGGCATCTTGGCGAAAGTGCTGATGAAACAATCGTCTGTACTGTGGCGGTCCTGTTAGGCGACTGAGTTGGAAGTAATGAAAATATGTACCTGTCGCCATTCTCTGCATGGGGCATTGTGGTTAAATTGAAATCCCACCCCATGCTGGAAGAATCAGAAAAAGGATGGATCGTAAAGCTGACTTTCTCACAGAGGGATCATAGGAAGCGTCGGCCTGTCAGAGTAAATACGCGCGCGTTTCTCAAGTAAATCCGTTGCAACTTTAGCCGAGTTGACAATCAGGATATGGTTTCCGAACACTTGAGGCATGCACGACGTCGCCTGACATATACAATATTAAATGAAGTCTTGCAAAAGATCCGTCCGCGCACCATATTTTTTCCCCCACTCCGTATAAGTGATCCAGGGTAGTTCACTGGGTATATCGTAGAAATTGCCCAATATGAACCTTGGTTTGGGTCCAGGGGGGTAGGGGAGTTGAGAGGTCGCCTTCCATCTTTTCAATAGACCAGCGACAGCTAGGAGTATTAGCAGAGCGATGGCGCTAGCGGGAAGAGAACCCATTGAAGATTGGTTCGACAAACATACCTTCGTGGATTTATATCAGAATGAGGAGTACATACGAGCGTGACACTTGTTTTCAATTCAGTTGAGCGCCGATAATCACGAAGTTGCCCTAATCCGGAGCCTTTCTGCTTCAGTGTGGTAATATAGATAGGAAATCGAAGAATGCCTAGACGAGGACAGAAAATGGAGGACAAATCGCACAGTAAACTTGTGCAACCTCAACAAGCAAGGCGAGACCCGAGCGTCTCTCTTTGGGCCAAATTAGTCTGGAGGGGAGAGATGTTCGGAAAACTGTGCTTTAAGGAGTTGAATTGAAAAGAAGGGCGAGAAACAGATCTCTTCCCTCATGCCGTCCGCAGGACACCTTCTGATACTATAATAATAGTATAATTGGACTTGGGCTTGAAAATGCACTAGTTCTTGAAAATGAGTTCACTTTCTATCAGTTCTCATTTGATCGTCTTCGTAAGTAGCGGAATTTGAGCCGACAGGTCCTACCTTTCAGAATATATAAAAGGTTTGAGGAAAAAAGATCCTGTAATGGGCAAGAATGAGGCCCGAAACAAAAAGTCACTGATGGGAGCGGCGAAAGTCGGCGGGATATAATTTACAGGGAACCAGTTTCTATGAAAGTTCAAAGATACATTGGGGCAGCCTAAATATACGTCGTACCCAAATTTCCGGAGTCAAATTTAAAGCGGGACGAGTTCAGCAGGCGAAAGTCAGAATGAGCATGACATATTCTCGCGGACATTCCGACGTGACATTTTGTCACATGGTGGTTGGAATCACCTGTAGCGGTCGTCCCGAGTCGAATTTGAGCCCAAGGAATTGTGTAGTATGGCTATTGAGGTCACATAACTGTCTCTTCAAAGTCTCATGAAATTTTGTTGGCTGTAAACTATATCCCGTAGACTTTCACCGCTCCCATCAGGGTTTTTTTGTCTCGGGCCTGATTCTTGCCCATGACTGGATGGATTTTCCTCAATTTTTTTTTTATATTCTGAAAGGTAGGACCTGTCGGCTCAAATTCCGCTACTTACGAAGACGATCGAGCGAGAACTGATAGAAAGCGAACTCATTTTCAAGAACTAGTGCATTTTCAAGCCCAAGTCCAATTATAGTAGCTCCACATCGGAGTGGAATTGAGCGGAGAAGAAGACTGTGACTACTTGTGGATCATTGTTTCCACGACCGAAGACCGGCGGTGTTACGTAAATGACGTCTTAGGTGGGTTATTCCAGTACATATTATGCGTGGACCGGCAAAGCCTCGGGAAAGCGTACTCATGACCCCTACTAGGCAATATATTGCAAGAAAGGGCATTTTCAACAAAACTAAATGATATGTCATCTATGATCTGGATGTTCCATAATCACAAGAAGCAGGCTGAGGATATTGCACACAACCTCCAAATGTGTGAGTTGTTAGTTGGTTCCATGCTTGGGTGTTTTGTTGGTGAAGAGACACAAGGTAGAATGTAGTATATAAATGATTTGCAGCTCCATAGTACAGACAATGACCGCATACAGTAGGGCCCTGGTGCTATGTCCTGAGGAATATTTGAAAAGGTTTCTATTCAAATATTCATTGGCTATAGGAACTTCAGTCGCCTCCACACTCAGAGCCTCCGTTGTGTAGTGGTTATGTTCCTAAGATTCAAATTTTGTAGTTTTACTTCGCGTGTGTTCAAATCCCACTCTTGATGTTTCTTTTTTTCTCCTTCCCACAACATAAGCGGAACACAGAATTGTGAACTCGGGGCAAGGCTCACAGCGTGAAAGCAAAAATGTTCTATTCAAAGAATTTATTACATGATGAGAAGAAATATCTGGTGTACTCGTGCAACAGACAGGCCAAAACATCCATCCCAAAGTACGGTATCAGCAGCTACACAGCCATATCATGCCACGTCTGAAGTTGGTCTCAGCGACGTTTGCGCAGACTCTCCTCCCTCCGACCCCAGCCCTTCCCCCCGCCCCGTCTGCTCACAGCCCGCGCTCCTGAGCTCTGACACCGATCCTGCGCGAGATGCCGTACACCACAGGCTGCGGATCAGCAGAAGGACAGACTTGCACCTTATCTGGCACCCAGTGCTGTGGCGACTCCAACCCATGGGTGGACGAGCGGTGGGCAGATCAAGTGATGGGCATCCCCAGAACCAGGCAGTCAATAGGCGCGAACTGC